>RPOG01001488.1:36352-146961 GCA_008086565.1 Thalassoma bifasciatum
CCACCTGACATGGAAATTGTTCCAGTCACCAATGAAGTGAAAAAACCTTTTTTATCAGTATTTCAGAGAAATCTACAAACTTTTCCACTTGGTCACAAATGTCATTTGGGCTCCTCTGGCTGATGCAGTTTCCTGTTTCCTGTTTTATTCTCTTCACTTTAAAATAAAAGTCTAATGTTACGGTTGCACCACCCTGACATTTGACAAGGTGAAAATTACGGGACAAAAGTTTTTGACATTTCTCAACAGCTTTAAAATTCTTTTTATTTGCAAAGAATGTTTTATTTAAAAAGGTTCAAGCATAAAATAATGCCACTGTATTTTCAATTTCCATTTACAATAACTGACATTCAATTTTTAGAGTTTAATTACTGTGGATACTTGTCAGGACGGTTGCACCACCTGACATTTTGGGGGTTTGAGGAACCAAAACACAAAAAAAATGTTATATTTTAATAGTTTAAAGATGTGTTCAAATAACACAGGTTTCATAGAATAAAGAAATACATGTGATGAAATACTCAATTCATGATGGAATTGTATAATGCCTTATATAATGCCTATTTAATATTTTGTGTCATTAAAGAAGGATTGTCTAACATATTTCAGAATACTGATTCAAAGGTTGTGGGTTTAATTCCACTATATCTAATATCAACTCTACCCCAAATAGGACTTTTAGGGCACAACAGAAACAATAACAAACGAAACTAATTAACTAAAAAATAACTTCCAAGATTCTGAAGCAATTATTACAGAAGTTAGAAGTTATTACACTAAATCAAATACAAACAAAGGAAATGTCAAAACCGAGGAAATAGAGATTAATGAGAATAATTAGAGCGACTGATTTCCAGATCTGGTGAATAACGGCGATTATTAGTCATGTTTGAGGCGTGATTGAGCCGCAGCTTCGCCGCTGCAAATAGTCAGAAACATCACGAGTGAGAAGCTGCTGCACAATATCTGTGTGTGTGTGTGTGTGTGTGTGTGTGTGTGTGTGTTTACATTTTTCCTCCATGTTTATATGAGATCACTGACGGAGAGAGAGGCCTCCTGGGTTTGCGCCCTCAGCTCCGCCTCACAGGCGCTTCACCCATTAAATATTCTCAACTATTCAGCACTTTAACAAGACGCTGAACAGACACAGAGGGATGTAACTCTTATTTTCTATATATTCATGTGAGAAAAAACGTCTGTTTTAACATTTAAGGAGAAGGAGGTCGAAGTGTGGGAGCAGGAAGAGGAGGCAGAGATTATTTATAGAAACACGATAAATAAACTTCAGGATACTTCGGGGTTTGGATGACGTGAGTTTTGTTTGAGTTTGCCCTTGAGGAGGGCTGAGAATGATATTAAAAACAGGCTGAGACAGTAACCGTTAGAAGAGTCTTGTTTTATGCCAAGTACGTCAGATAAACTCCTGAAAGATGAACGAGCCGACAGAGTCAACGCAGGAAAGGAAGACGAACATCAGAGAATGAAATCCATCTGATAAAAAAAGCAGCATTAACCATAAAAATACTGACATTTGTTCAAGTATCATGTAAAAACAGCCAATAAAATACCCAGATCCTTAAAAAAATGGAGCCTTCCAACCAGAGACTTAACGCTTCCTGGGTTTACCAATTGAGTTTTCAGAAGAAGTTGGACAGTGAACCAATAAAGCTCGACTCTGGTGGGACTCGAACCCACAACCTTTGAATTACCCCCTCTACTAGAAGTCCAATGCGCTGTCCATTGCGCCACAGAGCCTCCATATATGAGTGAAAAAGTTTCCATTTTCTTATTTTACTCTAGGCTACTGGCGGTTCTTTGTTCTAGTCCACATCAGAGATTGGGGTCAATAAAAACTGGAAAAGATGCTTGAATTTCATGCACTGGTTGACACGAAATGAAATGTTTTAAGTGAGCAACAAACATAAATTTGGTCCAAACATTAAACACATAAACATTAAACATCTTAGAAGTTGAATGATCTCTTTGTAATGATGCTGAGAGGAGGAAGTCTGCAGGTTTTGTTTCCTCAATCCTCTTCAAACTGACCGAAAAAGCTCAGCTTATGTTAATTTTCCACAACAGTCGACTCTGGTGGGACTCGAACCCACAACCTTTGAATGTCTTCCCTTATGATTACTCTAGAAGTCCAATGCGCTGTCCATTGCGCCACAGAGCCACACTGTTCTGTCACTTTTTTTTATAAACATTCTGTGCCTCTATGAATCCATGTTAAGTGTATTGAAGGTTGTTTGTTCAAGTCCATATTAGAAAAGTATCAGGACATTAAAGTTTGAATATGGTGGATAAAACAGAAAAAACTGAAGGACTGAGATATTATTGACTCTGGTGGGACTTCAGAGCAGTTTCAAATTCTTATCTCAAAATTTGGATTTTTTTCTCATACTTTTGATTTATTATTTCAAAATTTTGACAGTATTAGCTCTGAATTCTTTATTTTAATCTCTGAGTTTCTTCTATTTATAAGAAAATAACCTAATCTAGAAACTTTGTCTATTATCTCAAAATTTTGAAATTTCATCCCAAAGTGTTGACCTCTTGTTTTAAAATCTTGATTTTTTTCATAATATTGACCTTATTCTATATATTTTGTATTTTTATCTCAAAATTTTGACATGTGCTCTGAATTTTTTATTTTAACCCGGGAATTTCAACTTTTTTTTTTTTTTTTTAATGAACTTCTTAACAATAAGATTTGACAGTTATCTCAAAATTTTGAAATTTCATCTCAAAGTTTCAAATTTTTGTTTTAATATCTTTACCTTTTTCTCACAATATTGATTTCATTATGTCACTCAAGTTGATGGGACGTATTAAAGGCATTCAAATGTACCTTCCTTTTGCACTTTGTTCTTTTAGTTCTCCGAAAACCTTCTGATGCAGATCACTAGATCTAGGTACAGATCACGAGGTAATAAAAGCTGAAGTGTAACAATTTGTGGTCTTAGACATCTTAGCTGCTCATAAAGAAGATATTAAAGGTTGTGTTCAGGTCCCAGTAGAGTCAGAAAAATACTCAGTGTGTTAAATTTGGCTCAACCTTAAGTTGGTTTTCTCGCTTACAGCAATTTCCTCTATGTGAAAGAAACATTTTCTGCTGTGTAACTGGTGCATTAAAAACTCAAGAATCTTTCTCGGTTTCTATGAGAGCTTCATCTCTGATGTGGACTAAAAAAAAAAACTTTCACTGCACAATAGTGAAAGGCAGAAAAGGAAAGAAAAGAAAGTTTGCTCATATACGGAGGCTCTGTGGCGCAATGGACAGCGCATTGGACTTCTAGAGTCATCATAAGGGAAGACATTCAAAGGTTGTGGGTTCGAGTCCCACCAGAGTCGTCTGTTGTGGAAAATTAACATAAGCAGACTTCTTTTTGGTCACTTTGAAGATAAGATAAGATAAACCTTTATTAGTCCCACAGGGGGAAATTTCAGCTTTACAGCAGCAGCAGGATACAAGAGAAACATAGAAAGATTTACAAATGAAACTCTAGGTAATTAGAATAAAATAGACAGTAAACATAAATACAATTCAATGAAAATAAATGAAAGCGCATGAGCCTTTCAGCAGTATTTACAAGATTAACATATGTAAAAGATCTGAATGAGAATAAGTGAAATAAAATGAAATAAATGAAAGAGCATGAACCTTCCAGCAGTATTAACAATATTAAAAATATATAAAAAGATCTGAATGGGAACAAAGATGAAACAAAACCTTCAGACTTCCTCCTCTCAGCATCATTACGAAGAGATCATTAAACTTCTAAGACGTTTAGAAACAGATATTCAAAGGTCCTTGGTTCAAAACCCACCAGAGTCAACTAAATTATGTTTTTGTGTTAAATATTTAGACCGACTTTATGTTGGTTTCTCACTTAAAGCGTTTTCTTCTGTGTCAACCAGTGCATGAAATATTCAGTTATCTTTTCCAGTTTTTATTGACCCCAATCTCTGATGTGGACTCGAACAAAGAACCACCAGTAACCTATTGTAAAAAGACAAAATGGAAACATTTTTGGTTATGTACAGAGGCTCTGTGGCGCAATGGACAGCGCATTGGACTTCTAGTAACGTGCATTAGATTAGATTAGAAGGCATTCAAAGGTTGTGGGTTCGAGTCCCACCAGAGTCGATCATATGTCAGTCACACCAGCTGTCTGCACATTTCCATCCTTGAATTTTTTCTGTTTTATCCACCAAACTTTAGTGTCCTGATACTTTATTAACTTGATTGGGGCCCCAGCCTCACGAAGACAAAACGAGGTCATACGTTTTTTGCTGAATCTGCGTCTCATCCATACGAAGACGGCGTTTTGTGGGTCTGTAAACCATCATTTCTGAAACCAGGTTCCAAAGTGGGAAGATTTAGAAACGCCGTATACGCGGCTCCGTGTAAACTGGCTCTCTGCAACTTTTCAGATACGCTGACGTCATATTTTCTCATCGTCGTTAATACGCATGCGCCACAAGCATCACTATGGCAACAACAACAACAAGAATGGCGGCGTACTCTGTAGCGTATGTGTTGATGAAGCTGGTGACCCTGCTATCCCTTTAGCAGCTAAATCTCCTTCTTCTCAACCACCACAGAGTTAAAACAATCATAGAGGACACAGTACGGCACAACTTTAGCCAAAAGTCTTCATGCCCACTGTTTGTTCTTCTGTTTCCGCTTGTTTCCCTCATATCGTCACAGCGCCCCTAGAGGTCTGGCAGGTGTTTTACAGCGTCTTCATGCGTATGAGTGCATTCACATAGGCGCACACATTTTCTGAGACGCCTTCATCTTTATGACGATCGTTTTGGAAACTGTTAAGCGTTTTTACTTTGTGTGGATGGGGCCTGAATCTCTAACATGGACTTGAACAAACAACCTTCAATGCTCCAAACATGCATTAGTAGTGGCGCAGAATATTTTTATTGCCAAAAGTGTCAGAATAATGTGGCTCTGTGGCGCAATGGACAGCGCATTGGACTTCTAGACAGCTCATTGAGAAGATATTCAAAGGTTGTGGGTTCGAGTCCCACCAGAGTCGACTGTTCTCTATTATTAATATTTGGCTTCTGAGAAGATGTTCCACACTTTGATTTCTCTTTTTTTTGTTTAAATCATGTGAATTTTTGAGGATTCAAGCGTAATGGTTCAAGTCCCACTGGAGTTTGGCTCCACTTTTGTTCACCTGGTGTTTCCAGCTCCAGGTTGTGGAAGATTTAATCTTTGAATATCCAAAAAAAAAAAAACGCAGCTCACACACGATGTTGATCTGAGGAAGTGAAAGTGTCGGGTTAAAGAGGCTGAAAGAATCAGGACTGTGAGATTGAACGCACGCCAATGTGTGTGTGTGTGTATGGTCTTATGAGTTACCAGGGAAATGAGATAGGGTTTAACACACACACACACACACACACACACACACACACACACACACTGATGCTGTGATGTAAGTGAGAGTGTTGGTTCGCTTCCATCGACGGTCACTGGGGTGTTTGTGTGTGTGACAAAGTGTGTTTGAAGCGGATGCACCTGGAAATACCTTTGGAGGTGATGATGACACACACACACACATCTATCAGTGTGTGTGTGTGTGCATGTGTGTGTGTGTGTATTCTGTATCCTATTTCATTTCATTTTCATTTCAGCTCATTGAAGCGTGTGACTCTGGTTTCTTTCCTCTTCTGTGGCGACTTATTGGAAATCTTCGGGTCAACTTTAAAGTTCATCGTCCTCTTTTCTTTTTCGACAACTTTTGCAAGTTTTTTTTTGCTTTTATTTAACCAGACATCCTTAAATAGAGGAATAAAGGTGGGTGCTGTTGTAGAGAGCTGCAGGCTGAGAGCGTTTAACATTTTTAGTCTCTTTTCTCTCGTTTTATGGACCAACTGGGTAAATTACAGAGAATAAAAACAATTGCGAGTCGAAGCCTTGAAGTTTAACGGCGCAGTGACGCACTCCGGCCTGTGTGTGTGTGAGCCGACCTTTCACAGTCTCCTGAGAGTCGTAAGAGCTGAGGAATTAATATGTTAGCTTTGAGTTTACTTTGGAAGGAGGACGTATTTATTTGAGTCCACTTTTGGGAGAAACTACTGAAGTACAAAACAAAACAAACATGTTTATAAAAGAGTATTTGAATTAGTGTAAAATGGTTAAATCAAAACCAAAGCAATGTTCATTTGTCCAAAAACTTTTTACGAGCGGGTTAAAAACAGAAGAATGCATCGCAGGGGGGGAGGGGGGGTTTGCACGAACAGTAACGGGATTTCAACCTGCAACCCCCCCCCCCTCACTTTAAGGGTCCCCTGCCCCCTCAAACCTGACCCACATCCACAGACAGCTGCAGAAACACTCGTTTGGACGCACAAAGGACTAATCGGGTCAATCTGTGTTACTGTATCAATGACTTTGTAGGAGGCCGTTACTCACACACACACACACACACACACACACACACACACACACACACAGAAAGCAGTTTGGAGAAGAGACCACATTCTTGTCTGGGAGCCAAACATTACATATGTGCTCACTCTTTTCACACAAGAAAGGCGACCCCCCCCCCCCCCCCCCCCCCCCCCCCCCCCCCCCCCCTCCTCCTCCTCCTCTTCGTCTCCTAAATGAAGACGTTTTAAATCTTCCTCTCCTCTCCCCGCGGCCTCTTTGTGTAAAAACTCTTTGTGTAAAAACTCTTTGTGCCGCTCCACAGACTCGCTGTGTGACAGAGAAAGTAAAGATGTTCAGTCTTTAAACAAACTAAATGTCTCTCTTCTTCTTCTTCTTCTTCTTCTTCTTCTTCTTCTTCTTCTTCTTCTCCTTTTATCCCAGGTTTCTACTTCCTGTGACATCATCACACCATGCCTGAGGGGTCGCGGCGAGGCAGTCAGAGATCGCCCAGCAACACAGGTGAGAGGAGGAGGAGGAGAGTTCGGCGGTTTCTGTCTTTCTCTTCTTTTCATTTGTCAACAGTCTGACCTCTGTTCATCTGAACTTTTAAAGCTGAATAATGAAAAAAGGTTCAAATACAGATCTACATTAAACAAAAACTGGGTGGATGAATGGATGAAGGAATGAAAAGATCAATGGATGGATCGAAGGATGGATGGATGGATGATGGAAAGATCTTTTGATGGATGATAGATCAATGGATAGGTTTACAGAAGGATGGATGATGGATGGATGGATGGGAGAAAGATTGAGTGGTTGGATAGTTGGATAATTGATGAATTGTTGGATGGTTGGATGGATGGATGTTGAAGATCTATGGACGGATGGATTGATAGATGGACTGTTGGATGAATGGATGGATGGATGGATGTGTAGATTTATGGACGATGGATGGATGGAAGATTGCGTTTTTGGATAGATGGATGATAGATCAATGGATCGTTGGATGGATGTTGAAGATCTATGGACGGATGGATTGATAGATGGATCCTTGGATGGATGGATGGATACGTAGATTTTCGGAATGATTGATGAATGAAAAGCTGAGTAGATGGACAAATGGATAGAAGACTGAAAGGATGGAGGAATGATGGATAATCAAGTGGACAGATGAATGGATGAATGGATGAATACATGATGGACTGTAGAACGATTCAAACAAATGGATGGATGTTTAGATTGATGGAGGATGGATGGATAAATTTATAGATGATCAGAAGAATGGATGATGGACATTGGGATGGATAGACTGATGACTCTGGACGGATGGATGGATGATTGGATGAACAGATGAACAGATGAACAGATGAAAGGATGAAACAGTTTCTGTGACTCTCTCAGGCTCCAAACATCAGAAACTTTCTCTGAAAATCGTTTAAAGTTATTTTCAACACAGAAACTTTCTCTCTGAGAGCTGTGACTTCCTGTTACCAACCCGGAGCAGAATGACCTGCTATTACACACACACACACACACACACATGCAAACACACACACACACACACACACACACACACACACACACACACACGCTCATGCACATACTGCAATTACCATAAAGGCAACAGATTTATACACAAACACAAACACACACACACACACACACACACACACACACACTCTGCTCTGATTGTAACTTTCACTCTGAGTGCAGGAAGTTGTATGGTTTGTGGTGATAAAGTGAAGCACTGAACAATGTTACTGCCTCCACACACACACACACACACTCACAATAAAATGCAGCACAGATCTGTTGATTATAACCATAGAAAGGAACGAAGCAGAAAATAGAGAGAACGCCCAAGATAAGGCAGCAGAGGAACGAGAGGACGAAGGATAGAATAGAAACAGAGGAAGAGGGGGGGGGGGGGGGGGGGGGGGGGGGGGGGGGGTCCTGAGCTGTGTTCTGGCCTCTGATTGGCTGAATCCTGAAGCCTCCCTGCTCTTATTACTTCTGATAACAAACTGAAAGAAGAAACGGAGCAAAAATCTGAAAGTAGAAAAGAGTAAGAGAAGAATGAAGATCCAAACCTGGAAACTCAAACTCAAACTTTTCATCATGAACAACAGTTTACAAAAGAAGAGCTGAAAATTTTTAGATTGTTCGCACATATTAGGACAAAACCAGACTTTTTAAAACCTCCTCACACAGCAGCCTGAAGGATTTCTGTCAGAGCTGCAGGCCTGGAGTACTTTGGTACTTGTAGTGTTTGTGGCAAGTTTTGGATCTGGCTTTAATTCAAGCTGAAAGCAGGGTGACAGTAAGACAGTACAGTCTGGTATGATCCATCTGATATAATCTGACATGGTCTGACATGGTGCGCCTGGTTTGGTCTGGTATGGTCCATCTGTTACAGTTTGTACTGTATGGTCTGGTACGATCCTTCCTGTATGGTTTGCCTGGTCCAGTATGATCTGGTGCAGTCTGTCCTTTAAAGTCTGCCTAGTCTGGCACAGTCTGTCAGGTATGATGTGATATGGTCCAGTATGGTCTGGTACAATCCTTCCTGTATGGTCTGCCTGAAATGGCCTGGTACAGGTGTGGTACGGTTTGTTGGGTATAGTCTGCCCAGTCCAGTCTGGTCTGCCCAGTCCAGTATGGTCTGGTTCGGTCCATCCTTAATGGTCTGCCTGTTCCAGTATGGTCTGCCCAGTCCAGTATGGTCTGGTTCGGTCCATCCTTATTGGTCTGCCTGTTCCAGTTTGGTCCATCCTTAATGGTCTGCCTGTTCCAGTATGGTCCATCCTTAATGGTCTGCCTGTTCCAGTATGGTCTGCCCAGTCCAGTATGGTCTAGTTTGGTCCATCCTTAATGATCTGCCTGTTCCAGTATGGTCTGCCCAGTCCAGTATGGTCTGCCCAGTCCAGTATGGTCTGGTTCGGTCCATCCTTAATGGTCTGCCTGTTCCAGTATGGTCTGCCCAGTCCAGTATGGTCTGGTTCGGTCCATCGTTTATGGTCTGCCTGTTCCAGTATGGTCTGGTTTGGTCCATCCTTAATGGTCTGCCTGTTCCAGTATGGTCTGCCCAGTCTAGTATGGTCTGGTTCGGTCCATTGTTTATGGTCTGTCTGGCCTGGTACAGTCAGGTTCCTTTGGTACGGTCTTGAATGGTCCAATATGGTCTAGTATGGTTGACCCTTTATGGTCAGCCTGGTCTGGTACGGTCTTGTTCGGTACAGTCTGGTAAGGTCTATCCTGTATGGTCTGGTCCAGTCCATCTGGTACAGTCTTGAATGGTTCAATATGGTCTGGTATGGTCTACGTGGTCAAGTACGGTAGTTGTGGTATAGTTTGTTCTGTATGGTCTGGTTCAGTCTGGTTCAGGTCTGCCTGGTCCAGTTTGATGGTCCAACCAAGAAATCAGCCCGTCTGTCTGAAGACCAATCAATATTTGGTTTTATTTTATAGCTGTGATGTTTATGTTTTACCCAGTGATGCTGTAATGATGTGTCATAACTGACGTGGGAGAAAAGAGAGAATTAAAACATGTAGATGAACTTCTCTCTCTCTCTCTCTCTCTGTCTCTGTCTCTGTCTCTCTCTGTCTCTCTCTCTCTCTCCTTGGATGGAGAAACTCTGAGAGAACAGTGATGTGAAACTCACAGATTGTTTTAGGGAGTTCACTGTAGGCACAATGTAAACACAAGGAAGCTGTGAGGGTGTGTGTGTGTGTGTGTGTGTGTGTGTGTGTGTGTGTGTGTGTGTTGCTCAGATGTTGGCAGCAGTTCTATGAACAGGTCAAAGGTCAAGGGGCCGCGGTAACATCAGTCCTCTGTTCTGTAAACCTCGATGTGCGAGGACTTACTTCCTGTCTCTGTCTTCAGCGACACATCGATTTATCTCTGTCTGAAACACACACACACACACACACACACACACACACACACACACTAATACACACACAGCAAACTAACTCTTCATTACATGTTTAACCCTCTGGATACCAAACCTGATCAAGGCAGCAAAAAAACTCCTCTTACTTTTAAATGACAGGAGTTAACAAACCAAGTGTCTGATCCAAAACCTGAAAAATCTGTAAAATCATCAGATGCTCAAAATTCCCAAAGTACCTGAATGTATCATGAGTGACATCAGTAACGTGCTCTAACAGAGCCATTTTCGTCCCTTTTTCCTTCTTTTTTGACACTTTTAGACCATTTTTGAAACCTTCTCACTATTTTCCAGGTTCACTCCCAACATTCTTGCAAATTTTTGTTGTTTTTATTTGTGTTTTACACTTTTGGACCATTTTTTTTGCAACAAACTGAATATTTTCCCTGTTTGATCTCAAACTTTCTTCCCATTTTTGTTGACATTGGCCACTTTTTCTACTTTTCACTGTTTTAAGTCACAATTTTTTACAACTTTTGCTACTTTCTGGATTTCTTAAAGTTTCCTCTAAAAAATTTCTCACAAACTTTTGTCTCTTTTTGGCCTTTGTGGTTACTTTTCACTGTTTTTGTACCATTATTCGCCCTTTTTTTTGCAACTTTTTGAGTATTTCCAGAATGTATCCAAATTCAAATGCCAATTTTTGTTGTTTTAACTCTTTTTTCAACACTTTTGCAACAAACTGACTATTTACCAAGTTTAACCCATACTGTCTTGCCATTTTTGTTAAATTTGGCCTTTTCTATTTTAACCACTTTACACTATTTTTTATCACTTTTTTCACCATTTCTGCTACTTTCTTAATTTCTTAAAGCTTCCTTAAATTTTATTCTCACCATCTTTGGTTTCTTTTTGGTCATTTTAGTCACTTTTCACTCTTTTTTGCCACTTTTGTATCATTGTTTGCTACTTTTTGAGTATTTCTAGGTTTAATTCAAATTTAAATGCCATTTTTTGTTGATTTTATGGCAATTTCCACAACCTTAAACTAAGTTTTATTGCTCTTTTATGCTTTTTTCCCCTCTTTCTACTACTTAGATTTTTTCTTTTGTAAAGGTAGTTTTTAAACAGTTTTTTACTGTTTTTGGTCACTTTTTTCACCATTTTTGCTACTTTCTAATTTTTTTAAAGTTTCCTTGAAAAAATTCTCACTAACTTTCATTGCTTTTTGGTCATTTTCATCACTTTTCACTCTTTTTTTGCCACTTTTGTATCATTTTTTGATACTTCTTGAGTATTTCCAGGGTTTTATTCATATTTAAATGCCAATTTTTGTAGATTTTGTGGCAATTTCTACAATCTCCCACTTGTATAGTTTCTTTTGTAAAGGTAGTTTTTAACAGTTTGTCTCTTTGGTTGAGCAGGGTTGAGTAACTCTGGTGCAAAAACTGTATCTGATATTTTGACACAAATTTCACGTTTAATAAATATTTCACTGTCTGACACTAGAATAATGCAACAGGACAGATTGTGATTTGATCTAATTTGCGAACTTCCCAGTCCTAGTTTTAATATGTCAGCATCAGTTGCTGATTTTGGACAATCCTTTGCAAAAAACTGACTATTTCCCAAGTTAAACCCCAACTTTTTTTTACCGTCTTTGTTGACTTTGACCGTTTTCACCACTATTCAATGTTTTTTATCACTTTTTTCACCAATTCTGCTCCTTTTTGAATTTTTTAAAGTTTCCGCCAAAACTTTCCTTGCTAATTTTTGTTGTTTTTTTGGCCTCTGTAGTCACTTTTTATGTTTCTTTTGCCACTTTTGAACTGTTTTTTGATACTTTTTGGGTATTTCCAGGGTTTTATTCAAATTTAAATGCCAGTTTTTGTTGATTTTAAGGCAATTTCTACAACCTCAAACTACGTTTTATTGCTCTTTTATGCTGTTTTTTGCCTCTTTCTACCACTTAGATTTTTTCTTTTGTAAAGGTAGTTTTTAACAGTTTTTCGCTGTTTTTGATCACTTTTTTCACCACTTTTGCTACTTTCTGGATTTCTTAGTTTCCTCCAAAAATTTTCTCATAAACTTTTGTTGCTTTTTGGTCATTTTAGTCACTTTTCACTCTTTTGTTGCCACTTTTGTATCATTGTTTGCTAATTTTTGAGTATATCCAGGCTTTATTTAAATTTAAATGCCAATTTTTGTTGCTTTTATGGCAATTTCTACAACCTTAATCTAAGTTTTATTGCTCTTTTATGCTATTTTTTTTCCTCTTCCTACCACTTAGATTTTTTCTTGTGTAAAGGTAGTTTTTAACAGTTCGTCTCTTTAATTGAGCAGGGTTGAGTAACCCTAGTGCAAAAATTGTATCTGATATTTTGACACAAATTTCACGTTTATAATAATTTGTGATTTATTGCCCAGTCCTAGTTCTAACACATCAGTATAAGTTGCTGTTTTTCATGTATGACTTTATTCTGCAAACAAAGTATAAATATTAAAAGTAGAAGCAGAGTTGATTTGAGTGGGAGGAGTTTGTTTTTCCTGTCGTGACATCACAGTAGGAGGCCAATCAGCTTAAAGCCGCTCGTTTCTCTGAGTTCAGAGGCTTTTTCACGTCTCTATTCTTGGGTTCAGGGTTGTTAAAGGTCAGGATGTTTGGTCAGAGCCGTGTTTCAGCGCTCTCATCCCATCAGCAGCAGCCGAGTGTTTGTTTGGTGGGAGAAGTTTAGAAAGAGCTGACCTCAGAAACCCGAGCCTCTGATCCTCCACTTGTCAAACACTCTGCGTCTGTTTGTCCCTCGCTCTCTCATGTGGTCGCCTGATCATCGTCTCAATCCAAACTCCTCTTCATCTCCCTCGCCGCTCGCTCTGCCTCGTTGTGCGTGTTCACGGGGTTTTCCTCCAAACTGCTGAGTGACGCGCTGACTGGACGCCTCATGTGGAAGCTCAGGTTTTTTCTTAATTACAGAGATGAAAATCAGAAAACCACGCAAGAAAATCAACACAGCGTCCAAAAACAAATCCACACAGTCACTTCTCTTTGTTTTCACGCTGATGATTGCATGATTTTAAAAAGCCCGTCCTCATCTTCGTCTTCATCGTCGTCTTCATCGTCGTCCTGGTGGTGCAGGTCTTTGTGACAGGCTGTGATTTGTCTTTTTCTAAGAAACGTGTTACATCACACTCCAACACATAATGACAGCGAGGAGCTGCTGGCTCTCTTATTACTGTAATCACACACTCGCTGGAATTCACTCCACCTTGTAGTTTCACAGCATGTGTTTAAAGGGGAATTCCACCTTAAATCTGCTCTCACAGCTCAGTAACTGCAGCCTGAGGTCGGATTTTAGGGACAGAAACAGATCCAGGTTTCAGGTCTTCAAACGGAGCAACAGGTGATGAAACCTGTTTTATAAGATGAGAAAATGAGCAACAAAAGCACAAAAACGACCCAGAACAGTAAAAACATCTTTATTGTATATAATCTTTATTCATACAACCCCAATAACAGTGAAGTTTGGACGTTGTGGTTAAACTTTTTTCCAGGTTTATTCCCGACTTTCTTGCCAATTTTTGTTGTTTTTATTCTTTATTTTTTTACACTTTTGGACCATCTTTTGCAACAAACTGACTGTTTTCCCTGTTTGATCTCAAACTTTCGTACCATTTTTGTTGACTTTGGCCACTTTTTCCACTTTTCACTGTTTTTAGTAAATTTTTTTTTTTTTTAACCATTTTTTGCTGTTTTCTGAATTTCTTAAAGTTTTCTCCAAAACTTTTGTCATTACACTTTTGTGGCTTTTTGGCCTTTGTGGTTACTTTTCACTCTTTTTTATACCATTATTTGCCCATTTTTTTGCAACTTTTTGAGTATTTCCAGAATGTATCCAAATTAAAATGCCAATTTTTGTTGTTTTAACTCTTTTTTCAACACTTTTGAACCATCTTTTGCAACAAACTGACTATTTCCCAAGTTTAACCCAGACTGTCTTACCATTTTTGTTGACATTGGCCTTTTTCTTTAACCACTTTTCACTGTTTTTTGGTCACCTTTTTCACCATTATTGCTACTTTCTGATTTTTTTATACTTTCTTCTGAAAATTTTTCTTGCTTATTGACCTTTGCAATCACTTTTCACTCTTATTTTTGCTACTTTTGGATCATTTTTTGCTACTTTTTGAGTATTTCCAGGTTTTATCCCAATTCAAATGCCAATTTTTGTTGCTTTTTTGGTATTTTTACCACCTTAAACTAAGTTTTATTTCTCCTCTTTGCTGTTTTTTCCTCTTTTCTCTACTTGTATAGTTTCTTTTGTAAAGGTAGTTTTGAACAGTTTGTCTCTTTGGTTGAGTAACTCTGGTGTAGAACAGAAAACATCTGCTACAAAAACTGTAGCTGATATTTTGACACATTTCAGGTTAAAAAAATATTTCACTGTCTGTGATTAGAATATTACAACAGGACAAATTGAGATTTAATCTAATTTGTGATTAATTGCATCTGATCTTACTTGGTAACCAGTGCACACGTGGACTGAGACGAACTGATGTGTGTGTGTGTGTGTGTGTGTGTGTGTGTGACTTCACCACATCCTGCACCATCCTCGGTCGCCTCTCTCACACACTCACAGACTTTCCTGTGCTTGTGAGGACCGTTTAGACAAACCTGATTCTGTGACCATGAAACCAACGTCTTTAACGTCAAACAGTGAGTTCAAAACTCAAAGTGAGGCTCATGAAAACAGAAGTTCAGAGACATGAACACAAACACACCCAACAACAGGAAATCGTTGTTGTTTTTTTCAGTCTGGGTGTGAATGACAGACTTCAGTCAGTCTGAGCGTTGATCAGTGTGAATCAGACGTCCGTTCAGAGAAAGAGGAAATGAAGTCGTCTGACTGACAGAAACCTGCTCAGAAACTGTGAGTTTGTTTCTTTTTAATGTGTTTTTAGATTTAAACTTCATGATCCACCTGTGTAAGTGTGTCAGCGTTTAACTCATCAGTCTAATTAATTAGTTTCGTTTTTGGTGGTGAATCTATTCTGCGCTTAAATAGATAAAATATGTGAAACTGCTGTTTCCCCTCAAACATAAAAAAGTAAACTAATAGATCAGTAAGTTACTGTCGTTCATCAAAGTTCAGTTTGGCTTTAGTGACTGACAACTTGTGCAGTCGTACTCAAGACCACGTTTTAACCCTTTAAAACCAAACATTTTATATTTGATACATGACTTCAAAGACCTCCATCTCATCAACATGACAAATAGTTACTTCAAAAACCTGTTAAATATATTTAAAAAAACATATTCTACCACTTTGAGGATTGTCACATCACTACAGTCTGCTTAAGTTTTATTTTGGTCCTTTTCAAAATCTCATGAAATCATCCGCTCACATATTTTCAGGAAAATCATTGTTTGATTTTTAAGAGGTTGCAGCAAGAATAACATTGAAATGGTTACTTTTTTTCATGATATAAATGCATATTTACTTAAAAAAAACTTTCAGAAAACAGATGAAAAATAGTTTGCAAAATTGCTCAGTGTGTTTATAATTTTGTTGAGGATTTTGTTAAAAGGTTAATAAACATCTCAGTTCCAAAAAATTGGAATGTTCTGACTATTTTTTGGGCTTTACAGGGTTAAAGGTCTTTGTTTTTTCTCTTCTATCGTTCAAGTTTCTGTAAAAGTACAGTTTGTAAAACGGAGACTTTTGATCACGTGAGAACGATTTCAGTCCAGTGGATCTGGATTTTATCAGGGTTGATTTTCAGATTCAGACTTTTTTGACCAGCAAACAACATTTTTTATACCCAAATATAATAAAGTAAGTTAAGAATATACTTTGACTGGTCTTAATGCTAGAAATCTGGGTTTCTTACCTTCTACAAACAGTCTAAACTAGATTTTAAATATACTTTGACTGTTTTTAATCCTAGAAATCTGGGTTTTAACCTACTTTAAACAGTCAAAAGAAGCTTTTAAATGTACTTTGACTGGTTTTAATGCTAGAAATCTTGGTTTTAGCCGACTTCATACAGTCTAAACTTGGTTTTAAATATACTTTGACTGATCCTAATGCAAGAAATCTGGGATTTAACATACTTTACTCTCTCTTAACTAGATTTTAACTATACTTGGATTGTTTTTAATGCTAGAAATCTGGGTTTTAACCTACTTTAAACAGTCTAAAGTAGGTTTTAAATGTACTTTGACTGTTTTTAATGCTAGAAATATGGGTTAAAACCTATTTTCTTTAGTCTTAAGTAGCTTTTAACTGTACTTTGACTGTTTTTAATCCTAGAAATATGGGTTAAAACCTACTTTACTCTCTCTTAACTAGGTTTTAAATGTACTTTGACTGGTCCTAATGCTTGAAATCTGGGTTTTCACCTACTTTATACCGTATTAAAAAACTTGAAATGAGACATTTTTATGACCTTGTCTAGTAAATGTAGCTCAAATCAAGAATAGTGAGACACATTTTACTAAAAATAAGACAGAATGACTTGCTTCGATTTCAGTTTTTGCAGTGTACAAATGACGTACTAATGCAGTATTTAGTATTAGTATTACTACATTTGATAAAAACATTTACTTATTTAAAGACGTAAGAGTTGTTGACTTAAGGCTGAATGTACAGATCTGTAGCTTCAGCTTTGTTTTGGTTTGTGACTTTGACAGAAAGTGTAAAAGCTTCTCAGTGAAAACAGTCGTTTCTGTCTCTGTGATCAGACTCTGAATCTTTTCTTCGTCTCTGATACGATGATGATGATGATGTGTGGAGTCGGGCGCTCACCCATGTCAGCGCCGTTTATATCATGACGATGGAGTCACGGTGGTTTTCCTCTGGAGCAGAGCCAGACCCGATAAGACGAGGGAGAAAATCACAGCCAATCCCATGATGCATCTGCAGACGCTGCTGAATGAGTCGAGTCAGAGCGAACGCCTCAACACAGACAAAGTTTCAACAAGTTTAACAAAGTTTGATAATAAACCTGAACACGTGAAGCAAACAAAAGCACAAACCTGAGTCTGAAACAGTCGCTTTAATGTCAGGATCTTTTTTCTTAAGCTCAGGTTGAAATCCTGTAAATAAAATCCAGGCAGAGACGCTGGTGTTTCTAATTAGTGAGTTTCCTGCAGTCTGACTTTTTCATTGTGCTCTTGGCTCAAAGTGCTGATTCACTGGCTTCGTTTTGTTTCCTCAAAGATTTAAGATGCAATTACGGCTCATTTCTCATTTCTTAAGAGTCAGAGTCAAAACTCCGTCTGTGCAAACCTGGATCCATTTATTCTGCATAGTTTAGGTCAAAGTGACGACTTTACAGAGAGAATCCCAGAGACACAACGACCTGAGCAGGAAGTGCATCAACCTCCAGTGTCAGATATATGTGTGTGAGTGTGTGAGTGTGTGTGTGTGTGTGTGTGTGTGTGTGTGTGTGTGTGTACATAGATTTATATATACTGAATGTTTTCATTGTGCAGTAAAAAGAAAAAGCTCATTAGAAACAGGATGTATGAATGAAGTCAGTTATGTACACACACACACACACACACACACACACACACACACACACACACACACACACACACACATCCTGACTGACTCACCCGTCTGTGATGTCAGCTGAGAACCAAAGCGTGTTTGAATGCCATGTCTAAATAAGGCTGTGAAGTACAGATCAGTGTGTGTGTGTGTGTGTGTGTGTGTGTGTGTGTGTGTGTGAGAGAGAGAGAGAAAAAGCAAACAAAAACAAACAAAACTCAGAGAGAACACACACACACCATCATGTACAGAATTAGCTTAATAACTTTTATTATAACATCACAAATGAATAGTTTTGTAATCTCTCCAAAATTCATCATAAGTTTAAACATTTTCTTTAATGTTTAAAATAAGTGAATAACATTAAGTTTCAAAGCTTTATTAGAAAAACTCTAGTGTCTTTCGGGCTTCTAATGTCTCTAAAAGGAATTGACCTCTTTAATATTGTTGCACAGTTAAGATCCAAATTTTTCCTTGAATGTCATTCTATTGCTTTAATCTTCTTCTATTTTCTTTGATGTTATGCTCTTGTTATTATTCTATTTGTTGCTTTGATCTCAGGTGTATTGCTTTGATCTCATTCTATTGCTTTGATCTCATTCTATTGCTTTGATCTCATTCTATTGCTTTGATCTTGTTCTATTGCTTTAAATTTATTCTGTTGCTTTACTCTCATTCTGTTGCTTTGATCTTATTCTGTTGCTTTGATTTCATTCTATTGCTATGATCTCATTCTGTTGCTTTGATCTTATTCTGTTGCTATGATCTTATTCTGTTGCTTTGATCTCATTCTATTGCTTTGATCTCATTGTATTGCTTTGATTTCATTCTATTGCTTTGATCTCAATCTGTTGCTTTGATCTTATTCTGTTGCTATGATCTTATTCTGTTGCTTTGATCTAATTCTGTTGCTTTGATCTAATTCTGTTGCTTTGATCTTATTCTATTGCTTTGAACTCATTCAATTACTTTGATCTTATTCTATTGCTTTGATCTCATTCAATTACTTTGATCTTATTCTATTGCTTTGAACTCATTCAATTACTTTGATCTTATTCTATTGCTTTGATCTCATTCAATTACTTTGATCTTATTCTATTGCTTTGATCTCTTTCTTTTGCTTTGATAACATATCATTGCTTTGCTAATACATTTTTTCTTTAATCTCATGCTCTTGCTTTTATTCTATTCATTTTTCTATTGCTCCGATGTTATTTTACTGTTTTGATCTCACTTTTTTCTCATGTCTTCATCCATTTCCTTGATTTCATTCTTTAGTTTTAATTTTATACACTGTTTTGTTTCAATTCCATTAGTCTGATCAAATTTTATACCTTTAAACTCATTTATCTACAGTATCAGTCTGATCAAAGTCTTTGCAGGAACCTTCAGTTTAAAAGCTTTTATTCCAGATTAAATTTCTGAACCTGAAAAGTGGAATCACAAACTCTGAGTGTCGTTTGTCTCAGTCTTAGTTTCATCTCAGTTTTTTTAATCCAGGTTTAGTTTCAGTGTCTGTGTTTCAGTGTTTTCTGTCGTTGCTGTTTTCAGGCCTCAGATGTTTGTTCTCTCCTGTTAAATGTTGGACTCACTAACGTCATTAAAGCGTTCTGCTCGTCCTCTTTCATCGCGAAACAAACATCACGTCTGCGTTTGTCGAATCCACCGAGGCTTTGTTGGGTTTTTCATCTGTGCAGCCGCTGAGCTCAGAGAACATTGAGCTGAATGTTCTGGTGGTTTTTCCAGAATGAAAACTCCATCATCTCTTCATGTGGAGAAAAGAGCGACACGTCTTTAAACCGCAGCCCAACAGCAGCATGTGAACATACCACATGTATGAGGAGGTTCAGAGCTCTAAACTCCAGCTGCTGCTCTCATTCCTGCAGGAACCTGCGCCGTTAAAGAGGAACCTATAGGAAAACGTTCTCCGTTAACACGCCGCGCTCCGACATTCCTGCTGCCACAACGTCTGGAATTTAAACACTAATGAAGTTTAAAGACTTGTGCAGCTCGGACAGGTGTGTTTCTGTCTCAGAGGAAGCTGATATGATTACAGCCTGTCCCAGAGTCCGAACCAGGGGAAATTGTATAATTATGTTTTTAAATACGACAAAGTGTCTTTAATGAGAGGAGAGAAACGGGAGATTTAGAGCGGGAACCTGGAAACTGTCAGGCTGAAAACTCGTAAAGACGCCGAACAGACACGAACAGAGTTATACGGAGCAAAAACAGGAGTGGACAAAGGTTTTTACATTTACAAACCACTTTATTATAAAACAACTCAGGATTATTTTACTGCTCATCAGGTCCAGTTTGCAGAAAAAAGGAAAAGATTGTTTAAAAAAGTTAATTAAATCCATATTAAAATCCATAAAGAAGCCCATTTCTGTCACTTAAGAAATAAAAATGATTAAAAAACTGACTTTTTTGGCAAAAATTGAGTCAAACTTTGAGATAAAAAGGTAAAAATGTCGACTTTTTATCTCGTATTTTGTTCTCAAGCTGCAGCTTTTGATCAATTAACTCAAAAATTTATCTTTATTATTCCAAACAGCTGATTTTCTTTTTTCAAATTTCAACTCTTTTATCTTAAATTTCTGATTTATAATCTCAAAATTCTGACTTTTTTGTCATTTTAATTTATTACCATGAAATTTTGACTTGTTTTCTAATGATAATGGCTTAATTATCCCTGTATTTTTAACTTCCTGTATTAAAGTTTTGAGTTTCTTTTCCTAATTTGGATTCAATTTCCCCAAAGTTTTGACTTTTTTTCAAAAAATCTTTACTTTTTAAACACATTTTGAATTTTATTTCCCAGAATTATGACTTAATGATCTCAAAATCATGATTCTTAATATCAAAATTTTGACTTTTTAATGTCTTTTATTCCCGTTTTAATTATTTACCTCAAAATTTTGACTATAAATCTAATGATAATAGCTTTATTATCCCTGAATGTTTAACCTCCTGTATTAAAGTTTTGATTTTCTTTTCCGAAGTTGGATTCAGTTTCCCCAAAGTTTTGATTTTTTGTCTAAATATTTTTACATTTTTGACACAATTTGAATTTTATATGCAACAATTTTGACTTTCAAATCTCAAAATTTTGACTTTTTAATGTCTTTTTTTCCCCGTTCAAATTATCTACCTCAAAATTTTGACTATAAATCTAATCATAATGGCTTTATTATCCCAAAGTTTCATCTTTTTGTCTTAAAATTTTGACTTCTCCAAATTTAAATTTTATTTCCAAAAAGTTTTGACTTTTTGCCTTGAAAAAATTGACTTTTTCGCAAATTTTTGACTTTTTCCATCTTAAAATTCAGATTCTTTGCGTCAAAATTTTGCCTTTTTTTCTTGAAAATCTGATCCTTTTCGCAAAATGTGGACGTTTTGTTATAGTAATGTGTTTTTTTTTCTGTTTTGAATTTTTTTCTTTATCCCAAAAGCTCAACTTTTGAATATTTCATCCTAAGATTTGGATTTCTTTTCTCAGAATTTAGACTTTTTTGATTCATAATATGTATATGAATAAATATATTTCATAATATGTCTCATATTTTGTTTTCAAGCTGGAAATTTTGATCAATTAACTCAAAACTTTTTCTTTATTATTCCAAAGAGCTGATGTTTTATTTTAAAATTCTGATTTATGATCTCAGAATTTAGATTTTTTTATTCATTTACATTTTTTACCTTTAAATTTTGACTTTTAATCGGATTATAATTGCTTTGTTATCCCTAATTTTTAGCTTTTTGTCTTACTCTTTTGACTTTCTCTTCCCAATTTGTATTTTATATCCCCAAAGTTTTGACTTACCGTCTCAAAATTTTCACTTTTTTAACACGAGTCAGATTTTATTTCCCATCATTTTGACTTTTTTATCTCAAAATTCTGGTACTTAGGTCAAAATGTTGACACTTAACTCAATATTTCGATTTTTTTCTTGAAAATTTTCATCCTTTTTGCAAGATATTTCCTTTTTTTTTTTTTTTTAATCTCACGGTCATGTTTTTTTGCTTTACAGTTTTGATTTTTTTTATCTCAAAAGTTTGGCTTTTTGACTATTTACTTTCATAAATCTGTGTTTGAAAGGTAAAAAAACTTAACTTTACAAGGCAACAGCATATCACGATGACGCGTTTAATGTTCTGTAGGAAACTACAGCTTCACATGAGGCCCCAAAGTCATCATGATGTGTTCAAACGTCATTGAAAGAAAATGAAATTTTGGTTCTGGCAAGAAACTTTAATAGGAAAACTGTTTTATTCAAAATAAATGTAATGTACTTCGGAAAAAGAACAGAAAAGTTTCAATAAATGTATCAATAAGGACTCGACTTGTTAAAGAAAAACAATCAGGGAAATGAGATTAATAAAAATGATCAAACCTCAAACTTAAAGTAAATTATAATCCCGACAGGGTGAGCAGGATTTAAAAAACGCAACATAATGATTCATTTATTTTCAGCTAAATTAATTCATCCCTCTGAAATCTGCCTCATGTTACTGCTTTTCTTCCTTTTTTCATGTTCAGCAAACTCATTAACAAAAAGGAAGAGCAAATATTTCACACTTCCTGTTTGTTCTGAGAAAACTCAGTGGTAGTTTCCTCTTTATGATCAGAGGCCGAGCTGACATCATGGTGAGAAATCATAAAAAACTAGAAAATTTGCATTTCCTTGCAGAAAATGCGTTGAAATGCTGAATCTGAAGAAAGCTATCTGTGAAACCTGTGAAATCTCATTGCTCTAAGCAGTTAAAAAATCTGAAAAAAAATGTTGAACCTGTGAAATAATATTGCTGAAAGCACATAAAAACTTAAAAAAAAGTCTAATCTGTGAAATGATACTGCTAAATGAAGTTATACACTGCTGAGTCAGCATTTCAACATAAAAAAAAGCAGCAGCTGTTTTTAGGAGTAAACGCAGGTGTGTGGGTCATAAAAGACGACGTTATGAAACACGTGTCTGAGTGAGTGAAACGGCGAGCGCCGACTCTTCACACTCTCGTTTCCTGTGCCAAACTAAATCTCCTTTTTCCCGTTTGTGTCTCCGCAGCCGCCAAGCGTCCCTCCTCAGTCTCGTCTCTGAGCGGGATTGTGGGTCGGATGATGTCGTCCGGTGATCGAGGAGCCTCGTCCTCCTCCTGCACCTCCGTCAACACCGTCTGCTCCGACGGCGAGCGCCCCGCCTCCCTCTCCCTCTCCTCCTCCGCCTCCTCCGTCTCCCTGCAGGAAACGTCACGCTCCTCCTCCTCCTCCTCTTCCTCCTCCTCGTCTCTGCCGTACGGCGCCGTGCCCACGTACAACGCCTCCTCGTCCTCGTCCTCGTCGTCCACGCCGAAGAGAAACGGCTCAGACATCAGCCTGGACCTGACGCCGCTGAACGCTCAGCAGGCGGGAGGAGGAGGAGGGGGAGGAGTTTGTGTGACCAGGGCGTTGAGTGGAGGACACGCCCCTAACGGACATGCAGCCAATCAGGCGGCGGTGGCTGTGGCCACGCCCAGGCAGCTTTCGCGGCTGGAGCGAGTGATTCTGGAGATCGTGGAGACGGAGCAGGCGTACGTCAGAGACCTGAAGAGCATCGTGGAGGTGAGGAGGCGAAAAACGCTCACGGTTATTTACAGAAACAACGGGTGACGACGAAAAATATATAAAAAACAAACAACAAACAAAAATTTTGCATTTTTTCTGCTATTCCAAAAACCAGAATTTGATCAAAGTAAGATTTCTTTAAAAGATTTGAAATTTAAAACAAACAAAAAAAACAACCCTGCATTTCCCTGCAGCAAATGCATCAAAATGCTGAAGCTGAATGTGAAGTAAATTTGCTAAAATCAGTGAAACAAAGCTGAAAATGTGGATCCTGTGAAATCAAAATAGCTTTAAGTCTAAATGTTAAATTTTGAGATTGAGAGGCAAAACTTTGAGAGAAAGTCAAGTTGTTGAGCCAATTTTTAGAATAATGAGATATGAATTAAAATTTTGAGATTAAAATACATTTTTCAGCTGAAAAGGCAAAATTATGGGGGGAAAATAGTCAAAATTT
This sequence comes from Thalassoma bifasciatum, assembly GCA_008086565.1. Classification (NCBI taxonomy): domain Eukaryota; kingdom Metazoa; phylum Chordata; class Actinopteri; order Labriformes; family Labridae; genus Thalassoma; species Thalassoma bifasciatum. Next base: position 60,249 of record RPOG01001488.1, read on the forward strand.
TTAAATTAATCGTAGAAATTTTGAGTTTTAAAGGCCATGAATATATGATAGAAAGTCAAAGTTTTGAGATAGAGACGCAATTTTATGATTATCAAGTCAAAATTATGAGGGAAAAAAAGTCAAAATTATTGGTTAAAATTTCAAATTACGAGATGAAATTTTAACTTTCAAAATATTAAGATTTCTCAGTAGAAATTTGAGATAGGAACACAAAGTTTTGAGATGAAGACAAAATCTTAAGGAAATTTTGTCAAATTGTGTTCTCTTAGAAATCTGATAATAATGGCTTTGTTCTCCCAAAGTGTCATCTTTTTGTCTTAAAATTTTGACTTTCTTCTCCAAATTTAAATTTTATTTCCCCAAAGTTTTGACTTTTCGCCTTGAAAAAATTGACTTATTTGCACATTTTTGATTTTTTTCCATCTTAAAATTCAGATTCTTTGCGTCAAAATTTTGCCTTTTTTTCTTGAAAATTTGATCCTTTTCGCAAAATGTGAACTTATGTTTTTTTCTGTTTTGAATTTTTTTCTTTATCCCAAAAGCTCAACTTTTGAATATTTCATCCTAAGATTTGGATTTCTTGTCTCAGAATTTTGACTTTTTTGATTCATTCATTAAGTTGAATTAATTCATCCCTTTGAAATCTTCATGTTTCTGCTTTGAAAAACTACTTTTCTTCCTGCAGGATTTTTAGCCTCCTCTGCTAAAATGAGGAAGTTTCATTCAATGGTTAGATTATTAATCTTGTGAGGATCCCAGTGCCAAAATTGTGATAGCTATCAAAACAAGAATGGTTCAGTAATCATCCAGAGACTCTAAAGAACACACTGATGTATTTTTGATGTCTGTAATATTGAAAATAACGACACCACAGTGAGTTGAAGAAAAGCTAAAAACACGACTGAGCTCTTCTTTGTGGCTCAGTTTTAATATGACACCTGTCGCTCTAAAGCTCCCTGAGCAAAAAGTCTCCATGTGATTGATTTGAAAAGAATATCAGGTGAAAGAAGAGAAGTTTCTCTATATTTGATGTAAAAATGATGCATATCTGGTAAAGTTTGAAGATTTTATGGCAGTTTTTCTACAAGATTTTTTTTGTTTTGTTTAAGCAGCTGCTGCTCACTGTGGCTGATGACATCACACGCTCTAAAAGGAGTGCAAAACTTGAAAACTTTGTGTTGATTGAACAGTGATATCTCAAAAACTGTTGAAGATAGCAGAAAGTTGAAGACATGTAAGAATTCAGGAAAGATTTGTGTAAATTTTAAAGCAAGAATGACGTCAGTGAGTGGAAGGATGAAGAATCTGTCTGGTCTCAAAGTTGAAGCAATTTTAGGCGGAAACCTCCCATTGACTTCCATTCAAAAACTTTGTAGGAAATGTTTTATATTTTAAAAAGTGCAACAGTTAAGACTGTGAAAAGTGCCAAAAAGTGTAGAGAAGAATAAAGTGAATGTGGGAGGAGCTTAGTGTTGCCAGGATTTACTGTCCAGGTGTGAATACCTGGGGGCCAGGTTACCTGCAGCTGCCTCCACACACACAATCACTAAGCTCCACCCACTGTTACATCATACACCTTCAGCTTTGGAAAACGGACTTTAACGTTACGACTCCTCGCCATTCCACGTGCGTAGGTGGAACGCCAACCCGAGGAGGTTAAATTCCTGCCGCGGTGATGAAAACACGCGTCAGTTTTTCATGTCGACGTTTCTTTTGTTGAGAATCTGGATCTTTCTGAGTCTTCAGTGAGGAATGGTTTTCAGAGAATTCGCTGACTCGGCGTTTTGATTGTGTGAGTTTCATCCATCATTGGTCCAGGTGCAGCAGGAGTCAGCCAGGCGGTGTGTGTGTGTGTGTGTGTGTGTGTGTGTGTGTGTGTGTGTGTGTGTGTCCTGTAGGAGTGTGAAACATCCTTTTGAAGTGAAAGAGAGAATTTACTGCAGCTTTCATCTCCTGCCACGTGCACACACACACACACACACACACTCTTTCTCTCTCTTTCTCTCTCTCTCACACACACACACACACACACACACACACACACACACACACACACACACACCCTCGTGGCCGACCTGTCATCAGGTGTATCAGCTGTCTGTCAGTTTCTTCCCTCTGACCTTCCTCAGAGGTCGATCCTCCAGATTTCTCTCATCATCACGTCTTTCCTCATCCTTTCTTCACACTCTCCCTCCCCTCTCTCTCTCTATCTCTCTCTCTCTCTCTCTCTCTCTCTTTTCCTCTTAGAAAAACAAAATTATGGAAAAACTTTTAAAGAATAAACCAAACACTCAAACGTAGGGCTGAGTGATTAATCAAAAAATGACTAAAACCAACATTTTTAGCTTCTGACTGACGTTAAACTGCTGTGTTATTATTCCAGTTTTTCCCGTCTGGTAATTCTCTCTCTGCTGATTCATTCACATTTAAATTTGATCAAAACAACAGCAAATCAAAGTGTTAAATCACCTGTTTTTAACATCAAAGTATCAGGAGTTGAGAAAAAGTTAACTTACCTATTTCCCGTCTCGTTCATTCCTATGCTGGATTGAATGGTCACAGCTCCAGCGTCCGTCAGAAACAGGATTGTTGTGTTTCACTCGTGACCTGCCGGACCAGACACGCAACCGGACCAGGATCCATATGAGTCGACTCATTAACTTGAATTGAACCAATCTGATCCAGAGCTGCGACTGAGCCTAACGCAGATGTGACTGACGTGTTTGAGCCAAGAACGTTCTTGAATATTCAGGCGTCAAAGCAGAAACTTATGAAAATTTGAGACGAGTGGACTGAGAGAGAATTCCAGAACACTGGGACATCAGAGCCTAAACAGAAATTCATAATATTGAGATATATAAGAACCAATTTAATAACCAATTTTGTAGGCTGAGACAGAGGGTTCCTTAAAATTGAGACTTCAAAGATGAGGCAGAGAGTTCTGGAATATCAGGACATCAAGGATGGGGCAGGGAATTTTGGAACATAGCAACACAAAAGATAAGGGAGTTTGTTCAGGTATGTGGGGACAACAAAGATGGGGCAGGAAATTCCGATATTCTGGAACACAAAAGGTGAGGCGGAGAATTCTGGAATGTTAAAAACGTCAAAGACGAGGCAAGTAGCTCCGGAATATCAGTACATCACATATGGGGCTGGGAATTCCAGAACACGGGAACACCAGAAGATAAGGCAAAGGGTTTTGGAATTTTGGAACATCAAAAGGAAACAGGAATATTGTAAAGGAGGCAGATAGTTCAGGAATACAGGGCACGTGAAAGATGAGTCAGGAAATTCAATTATTCAAATATTCTGGAACAAAAAAAGCTGAGGCAGAGAGTTCTGGAATGTCGGAACATCAAAGATGAGGCAAAAAGCTGCAGAGTGTCGAGAAATCAAAGATTGGGCAGTGAATTCCTGAATATGGGAACATCAAAGGGAAGGAAGAGAGTTCTGGAATATGGGAACATCAAAGGGAAGGAAGAGAGTTCTGGAAAATGGGAACATCAAAGGGAAGGAAGAGAGTTCTGGAAAATGGGAACATCGAAGGGAAGGAAGAGAGTTCTGGAATATGGGAACATCAAAGAGAAGACATAGTTTAGAAAATGGGAATATCAAAGAGAAGACAGAGAGTTCTGGAATATGGGAACATCAAAGAGAAGGAAGACAGTTCCGGAATATGGGAACATCAAAGAGAAGGAAGAGTGTTCTGGAATATGGGAACATCAAAGAGAAGACAGAGAGTTCCGGAATATGGGAATATCAAAGAGAAGGAAGACAGTTCCGGAATATGGGAATATCAAAGAGAAGAAAGAGAGTTCTATAATCTGTGAACATCAAAGACCAGAATATGGGAACATCAAAGAGAAGGAAGAGAGTTCTGGAATATGGGAACATCAAAGAGAAGGAAGAGAGTTCTGGAATACAGGGGACATGAAAGATGAGTCAGGAAATTCAGATTTTCTGGAGCGGAAAAGCTGAGGCAGAGAGTTTTAGAACGTCAGAACATCAAAGATGGGGCTGGGAATTCTCCAATATGGGAACACCAAAGATAAGGTGGAATGTTCAGGTGTGTGGGAAGATCAAAGATGAGGCAGGGAATTCCTGAATATTGGAACACGAAACTCGGTTCAGGAATACGGTAGAAAATTAGCCAACTTGGCTAAACCGGCGCATTTACAGGAATGTTTATTAATGTGCATCGTCTCTGTTTATTTAAACCAATAAACTAAACTAATATCCAAACATCAAAGATGAGGCAGGTGTTCTTGAACATTCTTCTTCTTCTTCTCTGGTGTTTAATGGCAGTTGGTATCTACGGAGTTGCATTACTGCCCCCTACTGTTCTTGAATATCGGAACATCAAAGACGAGGCTGATTGTTCTGGAATATTAGGACTGCAGAGTGTTAGCACTGAATTCTGGAATATTGAAGTTTCAAAGCTGAGGAAGTGTATTGTAGGATATTGTCACATTGAATAATTTAAGTCCCTAATTTTTGTGGACAAACTTTGTCATGTGACTCCTGAACGTCTAAGAAATTTTAGACGCAGGTTTTACCACCACACAGCTCGTCTTTAGTTTCAGCATTCAGAGCGTCTGAATTCCTCTGTGCCCGATGGAAACAGGGTTTCAGATACTTGTGTGTGTGTGTGTGTGTGTGTGTTTTAGTGTGTGTGTGTGTGTGTGTTGTCCTGTAATGTAAGCCCTGGTTCCTGCTGCTCTCTGTATTTGAGGTTTTGCTGAAGTCTGGTTTTGATTGAGGCTACATGATGTCACGCTCGCTGGGAATCTGAACCAACTACCATAATAGGGCTGTGTGTGTGTGTGTGTGTGTGTGTGTGTGTGTGTGAACAGTAACAGCTCAGAAGGAGCAGCAGAGAGTGAAAACAGCTCCTCTGTCACCAGCAGATGTTCGTTCCTCCAAACTTTAAAGAAAATCTCTGCAGAGAAGTTGAAACTTCCCCCATGAAACTTTGTTTTTTGAGCTTTTTTTTTTTTTTTTTTTTCCCCTGCAGTGACTGAAGGAGTCACGAAGTTTAACCTGGATTAAATCTCCAGACGTTTCTCTGAGAGAAAGCGAGTTGCGGAGCGAACATGAGCCGTTGGGTGCAGCGGGGATCCTGCCGCTGACCTGCCGCCAAGTGGGACAGGAAACCAGGGGGGAGAGAGGGGGAGGAAGAGAAAGATCGGGGAGAAAACAGATGATGGGGGGAAGGAGGTGGAGATAAATGTTAGGATCGGAGGGAGATAGAGGGGAGGAGAGGAAAAACAGAGAGGAGGAGGAGTTTAGGTGGAAGAGGGGAACACGAAGGGGGAGAGAGGGATGAGTGAGTGAATGAAGGAAAGTGAGGATTAAACCCAGCAGCTGTTAAAAAGTTAAACTTCTCTCTGCAGCAGATTCATCATTCAGAGTCCGAGCAGCGTGAAAACAAACTCACAGGTGTCGCCTCGAGACTCTCACGTCTTCAGGTGGGTCAAGCATCACCTGGACTCTTCTACTACCGAGCCCTGATGCTGTGACCCTCCCTGTCACTGAGTTAAAGGTCCGAGCGCCTCGTCCACTGATTCCTGGACCCCTCCTCTCTCCCTGACCCACTTTCAGACAAAGACTCCCCCTCTCCTTCATTCCTCTCTTCCCTCTCTCTCTCTCTCTCTCTCTTCAAGCCATTGTTTTCTCGCTCTATTTCTCTCAATTCTTCACTTCTGTAGCATCTCTCTCTCTCTCCTCTTCCTCATTCCTCCTGTCTTCTCCTCTTCATCATCCCAGTGAGCTCTCTCATTTGTCACTCATCCCTCTCTCTCTCTTTCTCTCTTTCACCCTTCAGTGTGTGTGTGTGTGTGTGTGTGTGTGTGTTTCCTGTTGCCTGTAAAAGGTGATGAATGTGGCCAAGGCCTCTCATTATATGCCTCATTATAGACACACACACACTAAAAAACACACTCAAACACTCAAACACACACACTCATGGTTTGTTTTTGTATCTCGTTCAGAGAAAAGAGAGAGAGAGACTGTGGAGTGTGTGTTTTGTGTGTTTTGGTTTCTTGCGTGTTTGTAGAAAATAGAAGTTTAAGGTCTCACTGACCAATCACAGAGCTGCGTTGCTAAGGGGCGGAGCTAAACGAACTCCAGTGCTGTCTCTGTTCACACACTTTAATGTAGTACACTGTGTACTTGTGTGTGTGTGAGTGTGTCTTTTTCTTCTTTCTCTACCTCTGCTTCATTATCTTATTACTCTTTTTCTCACCCTGATTTGCTTTCTTTCTTCTCCTCCACATGTTTTACTTCTTCCCCCTTCTTTTTCTTGTTTCTTCACTTCTTCACCTTTACTGTTTCTTCCCTCCTCCTCCTCCGTTAACATTTGTTTTCCGTGGACACCAAAGTGGCCAATCAGCTGTGAGCTCCACGTGCTCTGCAGGACTGTAACAAAAAACATATAGATCCAAATGTATGATGACCCCCCTTTGACCTTTTTGGGAAATAAAGACAATCGATGACAAAAGAAAGAATATTTTCTTTGAGAGTTGTAATAAAACTTTGAGAAAAACAATAAAAGAAGTCAGGCTGTTGTTTACAGCATGAAGCAAAATCAAAGTGCAGTTCATTTCACATATGAGAAAATCTGAAGATAAATTTAGAAAGACTGTTTTTCATAGAAACCAGTTTAATAGTTGATGTGAGATGATTCTAGAACTAGAGGTTTAATTGAGATTATTCTGGAATTTTAGGTTGATTTAAGATGATTCCGAAATGTTGGGTCAGTTTGAGATGACTCTAGAATGGTGAGTTGACTTAAGCTGATTCTAGAATATTGGTTTGATCTGAGATGATTCTGAAATGTTGGGCTGGTTTGAGATGATTCCGGAATGTTGGCTCAATCTGAGATTATTCTAGAATGTTCAGTTGATTTGAGATGATTCTGGAATGGTGAGTTGGTTTGACATGATTCTGGAATGGTGAGTTGGTTTGACATGATTCTGGAAGGTTGGGTTCATTTGATATGATTCTAGAATGTTGAGTTGATTTGACATGATTCTGGAATGTTGGAGTATTTTGAGATGATTCTAGAATGTTGAGTTGACTTTAGCTGATTCTAGAATATTGGTTTGATCTGAGATGATTCTGAAATGTTGGGTTCGTTTGAGATGATTCCGGAAAGTTAGGTTGATTTGACATGATTCTGGAATTGGTTCAATCTGAGATGATTCCGAGAAATTGAGTTGATTTGAGATGATTCCGGAATGCTCTGTTGATGTAATATGATTCTGGAATGTTGAGTTGACTTAAGCTGATTCTAGAATGTTGATTTGATCTGAGATGATTCTGAAATGTTGGGCTAGTTTGAGTTGATTCCGGAAAGTTAGGTTGATTTGACATGATTCTGGAATGTTGGTTCAATCTGAGATTATTCTAGAATGTTGAGTAAGTTTGAGATTATTCTGGAATGTTGGGTTTGTTTGATATGATTCTAGAATTTTGAGTTGACTTGAGATTATTCTAGAATGTTGGGTTGATTTGACATGATTCTGGAATGTTACGTTGGATTGACATGATTCTGGAATGTTGAGTTAGTTTGAGATTATTCTAGAATGTTGGTTTGATCTGAGATGATTCTGAAATGTTGAGTTAGCTTGAGATGATTCTTGAATGTTGAGTTAGTTTGACATGATTCTAGAATATTGGTTTGATCTGAGATGATTCTGAAATGTTGGGTTCGTTTGATATGATTCTGGAATGTTGGTTCGATCTGAGATAATTCTGTAATGTTGGGTTGACTTGAGTTGATTCTAGAATGTTGAGTTGACTTTAGATGTTTCTAGAATGTTGGGTTGATTTGACATGATTCTGGAATGTTGGTTCAATCTGAGATTATTCCAGAACGTTGGGTCGATTTGCGATGATTCTAGAATGTTGGGTTGATTTGCGATGATTCTGGAATGTTGGAGTATTTTGAGATGGTTCTTGAATGTTGGTTCGATCTGAGATTATTCTGGAATGTTGAGTTGACTTGAGTTGATTCTAGAATGCTGGGTTGTTTGGACGTGATTCTGGAATGTTGAGTTAATTTCAAGGTTGATCCAGAATGTTTGTCTGATCTGAAATTATCCTCGGGAAGTTTGGTCGATTTGAGCTGACTCTGGAATGTTTGGTTGATTCAAGGTTAATCTGGAATGTTGAACTGATCTGAAAAGATCACGGAAAGTTAGATCGATCTGAGATGGTTCTGAAATGCTCCACTGATTCAAGAGGAATCCGTAATGTCGGGTTAATCTGAAACGATTACAGACTGTTGCTTTAATTTCTTATGATTCTAGACCGTGAGGTTTATTTGTGAAGATCCTGGAATGTTTGGTTCTTTTGATATTAATCCAGAATATAATGTTGAGTTGAGATAATTCCAGAATGTTAGTTTGATTTTATATGATAATTGAATGTTCAATCTATTTGGGATGGTTGATTCTGGAAAGCTCAGATGATGTGAGATGATTCTGGAACGTTGGTTTGGTTTCACATGATTCCGAAGTGTTCTGTTTATCTGAGATGATTCTGGAAAGTCCGGTTGATAAACTGTGATTCTTGAATGTTTGATTTGATTCCAGAAAGTTCCCTTTAAATCTGATGATTCCTGATTTTCTCAGGTGACAGTTTTTCTGTCCCCGTGAACAGAATAATCTTTGACTTCCTGTCTCTTTCTTTGAGCCGCTCTTCTCTTCTCCTCTGAGTCTCAGACAGTTTTTATTCGCTCTCAGACGTCTCGAGCCCACTTTGAGGTCTTGGACTGAACCTTTTGTGCTGATCTCAGCCTCTTGGATGATTCTCACCAGTTTTATCTTCCTTGGATGAATTTCTTTGCTCTTTTACCTCCTTCTGTCTCCTCTCAGTGATTCAGCGTCTGTTTGATTCACTCTGTCTCTGAAGTGTTGCTGTGATGATGTGAAAGATCTTTGTGGTCCATAAAACTCTCTCTCTCTCTCTCTCTCTCTGTCACTGTGTGTCAGTGTCTCTCGCCCTCTCTTCTCTGTAATCTAATTACACTTCAGGAAATGACCTCACTCAGACCGACAGGATTGGATGATGGATTTGAGTTTGTGGAGCGTTTACTCTCCCTGACGGACGGAGAGAAAATGATTTACTGACTGACATGTGCAGCACACGTACTCTTTTGTGCACGCCATAATTACATCTTTAAAGTGACAGCGCGCTGGTTTTTGATGATTCATGTGAAACAAAAGTCGAACCTTAAAAGCCTCAGAACAGACGCTCAGGTCACATGACCTCTAACCCTCAAACAGCAGGAATGTGAAGCACTTCCTGTTTTAAATTTGAATCAACATCAGGTTTGAAAAATAAAGGATTTTGTCTCTGTAAGTTGAAAGTGGATTATGGCGCCACCTGTGGACAGAGAAGGTAACACGTGGAGTTTCCAAGTTTTGCAAACGTGACTTTATGCGAAAACTAAAACTATGCTTTAAGTGTTTCCTCTTTTTGTATAAAGCAGTGATTCCCAACCTGTGGGTGGTGGCCCCCTGGTGGGCCGCAAAATCATTTCCACAATAGTGTGATCTTAGTGGGGAGTAATTAAATAAAGATACAGTTATATTTTAAAGGATATTAAACATGTTCAAATATTTATATACAAAAAACGTACTCTAACCCAACAAGGGTTGCTGGAGCCCAATATGTAACATGACCATGAATTTAACAACAGCCTAAAATGTCATTAAAAAAAATATATCAAAACCCGAAATGCAATTATTTGTAGGAAATGTAAAAAAAGTATCGAGCCCAAAATGTAATTTCTGACCCAAAATTTAACAAGTTGTTACACTGTAAACAAAAATTTACAGTGTTTTGGCTTCAGCATGTTACATTACAGACCAGTTGTTGCAGTTTGGCTTTTATGACGTTTTTTAAATTACACTCAGGGTAGTCATTTTATTTCAGTTCTTTTTTTTTACAAAACGAGCTCCAACAAGACATTATATATATATATATATATATATATATATATATATATATATATATATGGGTCAATGAGGTGATGTCCCCTTTTGTTGTGTCTGAGTGCAATATTTCCTTCCATCATGAATTGAGTATTTCATCACATGTATTTCTTTATTCTATGAAACCTGTGTTATTTGAACACATCTTTAAACTATTAAAATATAACATGTTTTTTTGTGTTTTGGTTCCTCAAACCCCCAAAATGTCAGGTGGTGCAACCGTCCTGACAAGTATCCACAGTAATTAAACTCTAAAAATTGAATGTCAGTTATTGTAAATGGAAATTAAAAATACAGTGGCATTATTTTNGGTGCAACCGTAACATTAGACTTTTATTTTAAAGTGAAGAGAATAAAACAGGAAACAGGAAACTGCATCAGCCAGAGGAGCCCAAATGACATTTGTGACCAAGTGGAAAAGTTTGTAGATTTCTCTGAAATACTGATAAAAAAGGTTTTTTCACTTCATTGGTGACTGGAACAATTTCCATGTCAGGTGGAACAACCAATGTAATAATGTGAAATGTTATTTTAACATCAAATTATTTATCTTATTCACAAATAAAAGAAATGAAACACACAAAATGAAAATGTATGGGTCACTACAGACACTTGAGAGATACTTGCCAATAATTTCACACAGAAAAAATAACAGGAACATATAAATATATTTTCATATATTTGGTTGCTCCACCTGACATTTTTGGGTGCTCAAATTAAAAATACTAAAAAATAATGAACCTAAAATCTTTGAAATGTTGGTCAACTACTGAAATCTGTTAGAAAACTTAATTCTTCACTCAGAAATATGTTTTTATCCATTTTCAAAGAACTTTTTAAAAATACGTTTTTAGACCCTCTTTTTGTCATTGACCCATATATCCTCCGTACNATCTTATTCACAAATAAAAGAAATGAAACACACAAAATGAAAATGTATGAGTCACTACAGACACTTGAGAGATACTTGCCAATAATTTCACACAGAAAAAATAACAGGAACATATAAATATATTTTCATATATTTGGTTGCTCCACCTGACATTTTTGGGTGCTCAAATTAAAAATACTAAAAAATAATGAACCTAAAATCTTTGAAATGTTGGTCAACTACTGAAATCTGTTAGAAAACTTAATTCTTCACTCAGAAATATGTTTTTATCCATTTTCAAAGAACTTTTTAAAAATACGTTTTTAGACCCTCTTTTTGTCATTGACCCATATATCCTCCGTACTTATTGGGTTGAAGGTAGGCCATAAACATTTCTGAGACTTAAAAGTGGGCCCTGAGTTGGAAAAGGTTGGGAACTACTGGTTTAGAGCATTTGTTTTTCTAAAAAGTTCACGCTGCGTTCGTTATCTGACGTGTCGACCAATGAGGCTCCTGCAGTTATTTTAATCCCTCTCCACAAATAAACTCTGACTTTGACCCTGATTTTACTCTGGAAGTTTTGTTCCAGCTCTTCATTCTGCTTCTCACCAGTTTTATGACTCATTTTATTGAATCACTCTGAGGAGATGTGGGATGGAGATTTGATTAAAATAGACGGACTGATTCCTTTTTGGACTCTTCAGTTCGTGAGTAGACGTTTAACACCACAGAGGCTGCGAGCGAAGTTTCGAGGCTAATGTCTCTTTAATTACAGAGGACGTTTTTCCTTCTCTCACGGCCGAATTAAATTTAGTAAAGCTGGACTAGTTTATTGTTTCAATCATCGAGGAGACTTTTGTTTCAGTAAAGAATTTTAGAAACTCCTGAGAGGAAAAGAGGAGCCACGAGGGTCTCAGCTTTTGACGTAAGCCTCCAGTGGACACTCGAGGAACTGCAGTTTTCTGTACTTCCTGTTTGTATGGTCGTTTGTTTTCCATCCAGTCAAAGAAACATCAAAAATGCAAAGCAAAAATCTTGTGAGCCACCTTAATTTGCACCAAAAAAGAGTTTTCAAGCTTTGCTGAGCAGATAAAAACAACAGGAAGATGAAATGTAAAACCTCCAATGATCAGCTCCACTTCCTGTTTCCTGTGTGACTTCCTGTCTGATGCCAGCCTCAGTTTCTGACACTCATTGTAGTTTCTTTAGCTGTGATTTGAACAGTTTGATGTTGGTGTCTGAAGCTGCTCTAACGTCTGGATCAGTCAATCAGACACAGAATAAACAATAACAACTTTCATGAGTCAGTTTGTTAAATATTAAAGTGTTGCAGAGGGCTCAGTTTGCCTGATAAAAACTTTTTATTAACAGGTTTTTCTGTGTCTGCAGGATTATCTCGGCTGCATCATCGACTGCGGCGCTCTCCCCCTGAAACCGGAGCAGGTCAGCACTTTGTTCTGCAACATCGAGGACATTTACGAGTTCAACAGGTAACATGACACTTCCTCACTTAGGTCAGACAGTTGAGCTCATGGTTCGTGGTTGAGTGAGGACATTTATTAACAAACAACTGTGTTTACTCTTTTTAAATCATAATGAAAACAAAAACTTCCAGAATGACCCTGATGAAAAGTTGGGAAAAGTGAATCCAACTGTATAAAACAGATAAAAAGATATCCAAGGAACTGAGGATGCCAATAAGCAGAGTTCAAACTCTAATGAAGAAGTGGAAAATGAGGGATTCTGTTGAAACCAAACCACGGTCAGGTAGACCAACAAACATTTCAGCTACAACTGACAGGAAAATTGTTCTGGATGCAAAGAAAAACCCACAAATAACTTCAGCTGAAATACAGGACTCTCTGAAAGAATGTGGTCTGGCTGTTTCAAGATGTGTTACTCAACCAAAGAGACAAACTGTAAAAAAAAACCTTTACAAAAGAAACTATACAAGTGGAGAAATGAGCCCAAAACAGCAAAGAGTAGGAATAAAACTTAGTTTAAGTTGGCAAAAATTGCCAAAAAGCAACAAAATTAGCAACAAAATTGGGCCAAAACCTGGAAAACACTCAGACAGTAGCAAANTTTACACTCATCAGCCCAGAAGCTGCACATGAGACGTACTTGGACGTTCACACATGACAATGATCCAAAACACAAGGACAAGTGGACCTGCCATTGGCTACAGCAGAATAAAGTGAAGGTTCTGGAGTGGCCATCTCAGTCTCCTGACCTCAATATCATTGAGCCACTCTGGGGAGATCTCAAACCTGCAGTTCATGCAAGACAGAGCAAGAATTTACAGGAACTGGAGGCTTTTTGCCAAGAAGAATGGTCAGTTTTACCATCTGAGAAAATAAAGACCCTCATCCACAACCAGCACAAAAGACTTCAAGCTGTCACTGATGTTAAAGGGGGAAATACACGCTGTTAAGAACTGGGGGAGGGAAACTTTTCATCAGGGTCATTCTGGAAGTTTCTGTTGTTGATTTAAAAAGAGTAAACACAGTTGTTTGTTAATAAATGTCTTCACCCAACCATTAACCATGACACCTGATTTATTGAACAATAGCTTTACAGCGAAGAGGTTTTATGAAAGTTTGTGACTGATACTCGCTGTGAGGTCACACTACGCTGTCTTTGGTGTTTCATCATCATGGCGGCTGCTACGTGTGCACACGCGGCGTCCCCTCAGCTGACTCTGACGCTCGGTGGTGAAACTCTTCCATGGTGTGGAGAGTTTCAGTGGCTCAGTCTGGAAAGTATCTTGCGGCGAACGGCCTCAGACTGAGATAAGCCGCCGGTGGAAACATTCATCCACACGCAGAACCAAGAACCAACTGAGCAAGGCACCGAGGCTGCCAGAGCCGCGGGTTTGATTCCCGCCGGGACGATTCCACGATAAATAAAGGAAGCGCCTGTGGAGGTTTTTCTGAGGGGGATGAAAGCAGCAGCTGCTGAGCTCATACGATGAAACCAGACTCTCTCTCTCTCTCACAGTTGTCTCTCTTGGTATGTTCACATGTGGCAGAGCAGCCGGGGCTCTGTTGCAGTGCATTATGGGTGTTTTTAAATGCTCTGCATGGCTTTAGAGGGAAAGTTTGGTTGTTCTGAGGTGGGGTTTGGATGCCATGAGTCTGAGCATGAGAAACTAAGACTGAAGCTGCTTGAGGAAGTTCCACCAATGAAGAGGAGACTTAAACCTCATTAGTTCCTCATTGGTTAAAAAATTAAGCTGCGTTTCAGGATGAGAAACTTGGTTCTTGGGAATAAACTTACCTTCAGATGAAAGACTTTCCAGGGGTCCGCGACCCACAGGTTGGGAACAAGCGGCAACCTCCGGTCTGAAAAAATGAGACAACACGGAAGTGCTAAAAAGCTGCTGTTCCTCCAGTGACCACTTGAGGCTCTTCTCAATAAAGAAATAATTAAAAAAAAAAAAAAAAAAAGAAGGTCGGGGTCGACTGTGGAAACACAGACAGGATCAGGTTTTACCATCTTTGCTATGACTCTGACTCACTTTGGGACCAGCCCCTAGTGGCCACTTGATGAACTGCAGTGTTGGAGAGTTTGAGTCAAACTTCGTTAAAAGTCTGAACATTAAAGAGGAAACTGAGCTAAGATTTAGGTCCAGATCTGAGAGCAGTGTGTGTTCATGTGTGTGTGTGTTTGCATGTGTGTGTGTGTTCATGTTGGGGGTGGGGTGGACCGAGCGAGCCTGGGAAGGAAGCTGTTGAAATATGTCACACACACACGCACACACACACACACGCAACCCTCCACCCTGCTGAGAGTCCTGTTTTCACACTTCACTTTCTTTGTGTATGATCCAAAATATACACACTCACAGATGAACAATGTCAAACACACACACGCACACACACACAAACTTGAACACTAACAGTCAAACACAGTTTTCATTCCATCCAGGCTTCCTGCTCCCGGTTCTCATGGGAAATACTGTACGAGAGCGAGGGAGACTTAGAGGAGAGAGAGAGAGAGAGAGAGAGTAAGGAGCTCTCTCTCTCCATGTGTCTCGGCCTCGCTCGCTCGCTCTCCAGGTCGTACGAAGTTTGATCGAATCATTTGACCTGCTTTCTTTCTCTCTTTGTCCCTGAAAGCAGAGAAAACCCCCTCACTCACTCTGGGTCATAACCAAGCACACACACACACACACACACACACACACACACACACACACACAAATACAGTCCCAGATGGGCAGACATAACAACCCCAGAGTGACTACATCATCCAGCATAGCTCACACATGACACCATCCAGCTCAGTGTGTGTGTGAGTGTGTGTGTGTGTGTGTGTGTGTGTGTGTGTGTGTGTAACAGTAGGGAATAAAACCCTGTGCGGTTGTGGAGTTTATTAAAACAGAGCTTGCTCAGTAACCACCGGTTCAAACTGCCTAATGAGGAGTAATCATAATAAATTCTGATGTGCTGTCACATTCACTCTGAGGCTTTAACACACACACGCACACACACACACACACACACACACGACCCTCTATGAGATCCTGAACTAGATTCCAGACTAGATTCCTCCTTGGGCCCTTGACTAGATCCCAAGTTAGACCCTCTTAATATCAACCCTCAATCCCAGGCTCAATCTCTCAGAAATTTCTACATCAGACCTTGGACTAGATCTCTCAGTAGATCCCACACCAGATCCAGAATGAGACCCCACAACATATCTAAAACTGGATCCCAGGCAAGATCTCTTAGTAGATCCTACATTAGATCCTGAGATACATCTTCAAGTAGATCCCAGACCAGATCCCAGGCTAGACCACACAGTAGACCCCAGTCAATTTCCCCGCCAAGACTTCCTCCTAGATCTGACTCTCAGTAGATCCCACAGTAGATCCCAGGCTAAGTCTGCCAGTCGATCCCAGACAATTTCCAGATCCCATTCTATAACAAATGTTAGATTGCAAAACCAGATCCCACACTGGATCTCTCAGTAGATCCCACACTATATACTTGACTAGATCACATAACATTTCTTACACTGGATCCCTGGCAAGATCGCTTAGTAGATCCCACAAAAGATCCCAGTCTAAGTCGTCCAGTAGATCCCAGACAAATTCCCAGGCTAGACCATGATTTAGAGTCCACACCAGTTCCCACTCTATAACCTTTGGTAGATCCCAAAAACAGATCTCACACTGGATCTCTCAGTGGATCCCACAACATATCTATCACTGGATCCCAGGAAAAGGTCTCCTCGTAGAGCCCACACCAGATCCTGAGCCACATCTTCAAGTAGATCCCACACCAGCTCCTAGGCAAGATGTCTTCAGAGATCCAACATTAGATCCCAGACAATTTCCAGATCCCATTCTGTAACAATTGTTAGATTGCAAAACCAGATCCCACACTGGACCTGGAAGAAGATCCCACACCAGAAACCTTGACTAGATCACATAACATTTCTTACATTGGATCCCTGGCAAGATCGCACAGTAGATCCCCCAAAAGAGCCCAGGCTAAGTCTGCCAGTAGATCCCAGACAATTTCCAGATTCCATTCTATAACAATTGTTAGATTGCAAAACCAGATCTCACACTTGATCTCTCAGTAGATCCCACAACATATCTTACACTAGATCCCAGGCAAGATCTCTTCTTAGATTTCACACCAGATCCTGAGCCACATCTTCAAGAAGATCCCATTCCAGATCCAAGGCTAGATTTCTTCATAGATCCCAAAAGATCCCTAGCCAGATCTTTCCTGGATCCCACATTGTAGCTCGGGTTAAATCTGTAAATAGATCACAGACAATTTCTCAGGCTGGACCCTGCTTTAGATCCCAAACCAGATTTCACACTGGATCTCTGAGCAGATCCCACACCAGATCCCCAACGAGACCCCACAACACATCTAAAACTAGATCCCAGGCAAGATCTCTTGGTAGATCCTACATTAGATCCTGAGATACATCTTCAAGTAGATCCCAGGCTTGATCTCTCAGTAGATCCCAGACAAATTCCCAGGATAGACCCTGCCTTAAAGCCCACCCCAGATCCTACTCTACAACTTTTGGTAGATCCCAAAACCAGATCTCACACTGGATCTCTCAGTAGATCTCACAACATATCTTACACTAGATCCCAAGCAAGATCTCTTTGTAGATCTCAAAAGATCTCTTCAGGATCCCAAAGCAGATCCTAGGCCAAGTCTGCCAATAGATCCCAGACAATTTCTCAGGCACGACCCTGCTTTAAATCCCAGAATAGATCCCACACTGGATCTCTGAGTAGATCCCACACCAGATCCCAGGCTAGATTTACCATTCGGTTTATTTTAATCCCTGATTTGTTCTTCAGTACATCCAAGTCCAGTTCCCACACTACTTTCGAAGCCAAATCCTCTTCACTAGATCCCAGACTATTATAGATCCCAGGCCACATGAGATCCTCACTAGAAATCAGACTTGATCTTGTTCTGGATCAAGCATCGGTTCTGCAGAGACGGACTTTTCTGTTTAAGTGAAATCAGTGACATGTTGACCTGGACTTTTAGACTTTTTATAAACTGATGGTGAACGTTGGTGTGTGGTGTTTTCTGTGTGATTCCTTCTTTATTTACGCTCTTTTCTTCTTTTTGATTTGTTCCCGTCTCCTCCTTCTTCTTCTTCGTCTGTTTTCTCTCCGTGTGTGTTCTCACATTTCTCCTCCCTCTGATTTAGGATCTGACCTTTAGCCCCGCCCTCTCTAACCAGGGTTCACACACCACATGGTGTCACGTAAACACACACACACACACGCGCACACACACACACACACACACACACACACACACACACACACACACACACACACACACACACACACACACACACACACACACACGCCCCCATCTTTGGGAGGATCTTTAATGACATCATACATTCCTCAGTCCTGTTATCCTGACCTTCACCTAAACCTGAGTCTAACCTTCAACCTGAACCTCCACACGGGGCTTTGAAGACTGAGGATCATCAAACACAGACCTCACACACACACACACACACACACACACACAGACCTAGTTTTACATAAAGTCCAATATTGTACATAAGAGCTATTCAGGATCGTGTGTTTTGAACTTTAACCTGATAACCTGACCGCGCCCCTTGAGTTACTAAAAGTCCTTTAATACTGTTTTGTCTGCATTTTGAGAAATCTCCACTTTGAAGAACTTTGTGAATAGTTTGTTCAATTTCGTACCCTAAAAATTATCAAAATCCAACATTTAATAATAATAATAATAAATTTATTTTATATAGGGCTTTTCAGAATACTCAAAGACACTTTACAGATTAAAAGAAATTAAAATCCAACAAGCAAGACAAACAAGTAAAACAAAAAAAAACAAGCAAAAGCAAAGCGCAGGGTATGAATGAATGAATGAATGAAAATGTTTATTTTGAAAAATGTAAAAGTATTACACGAAGCAAACAGAGTTACAACAGAGAAACTTTGCAATTTCGTGTTGAATCAGAAGAAGACGAAGAAGCAACAAAAAAGAAAAAAAATATTTTCAATTAACGCAAAACAAAACAAAACAAAACAAACTTTAAATCACTTGATTACCTTCTTTTACATTTTCAAAAAGGAGTGGAAGGAAGAAAAACATATTAATTTCCACCCCTTCTCCAGTTTTAAATTAATAGCGGTCTACTTGGCCAACCTTTTATCTATATCTCTCTCTATGGTTAATAACCATATACATATATGCATATACACATACATACACACAGGGTAAAGCACGATAAAATGATAAGACAAAGATGTGTTCAACAGTTAAAAGCAATTCTGAAAAACTCAAATTCCTCAACTTCCTGTTCAGAATTTACAATTTTTATTAGAGAGTTTATCGTCTTTGCATGATAAATGTGCACAAAAAAATATCACGCAAATTTGGGTATATGAAAAAATAATCATCGTTTTTGGTCCCCTTTCCTGGCTGCACCCATCGAGTTACAAATAGTCATTCAATAAGTTTTTATCGTCAATGTGTCTGGTAGAGAAATATGCAATTTGAAGATGATCGGGAAAGAACTGTAGGAAAAAACTGAAACCTAATCAAGTCATTGTGTCTTATTTTTAGTCAAATTTGTCTCATTATTCTCGATATGAGCCACATTCAACTGATAAGTCCAGGAAAATGTCTAATTTCAAGTTATTTAAGGGGAAAAATTAGGTCTGAATTACTTGTAACGAGTCAAAAAAATTCTGCCAATAGGAAAAAGAAAAAAGTGTCTTGTTTTAAGACTTCTTTCTAATTTTAAGAAACTTTAAAAGTGAATTTATCTTATCCCGTTGGCAGATTTTTTGACTTGTTACAAGCAATTGAGACCTCATTTTTGTCTTAAAATAACTCGTTGGTCTGGAGAATGTGGCTCAAATCAAGAAAAAAAAGATGATTTTTATTACAAATAAGACAGACTGACTTGCTTAGATTACAGTTTTTGCAGTGTGGCTTATAAATTGTCAAAATATATTTAACTTCTGGTTCAGAACTTCTTGTCAAACTTTCACTATTGTCACTAGAGACTTCTTTTCTTTCTTTTTTTTTTTTTTTTACGTCTTTGCATGATAGTTTTTCACAAAAAATTTCAGGCCTGGAGCTCGCTTTTCTTCGTTTTGTGTTTTTTGGTCAACAGGTGGCACTAGAGAGTTTATTGAATTATAGAAACACCAGAATCTTACATTATGAGTTGTGAAGAAAAGATTTCAGGTAGAATTTGAAGTTTATCAGAGTTCATTTTTTGTCTTCTATCATGACTTTCCACATTTACGGTACGTGCACCTGTTTTTAGCTCTTTCTGTTTTCCTCTTGAGCATCATAATTTGGGTCAATTCTCCAGCGTTAAGTAAAATGCAAGAAACGTCTCCCAGGCTTATTCAGCATAAATGAAATGTTTAGCCTCTGACCAAACATGGCACGTCAGATTTTGCAGAAAAACATGTTTAAGCAACAAATTGCTGCAGAAATAAACATGTAATACAAAAAAAAAAACTAACCTCAGCAAATCTTTGTGTCATGTTTCCAGCAAAAGTTGTTTATTTAGACTAAATTAGAGCCAAATTCACAATTTTTTGCTCTTTTTGAGTCAAATAAAACAACTCAGACATTAACACATGCTTTGATCTCAGTTTTCATAATCATAACAGCAGAGAAATATCCATCATCAGCTGTTATTTGTTCTAGAAATGATTTGTTTGCTTTCGTTGTCAGATCTGAGACACATGGTAAATATCAGCACTAATGAGGACTGATCATATTTTTACTCACAGCGTAAAAACTCCTCAGAAGTCAAAGATTCACTGAACAAACTGCTGTCAGAGTCACTCACATTTCTGTTAAACTAAAGGATGAAGAAGAAACAGAGCTTGAATGAGAGATAATCTATTTTAGGGGATGTAACCATCAGTAGTTTGATCTCCTTCAGATAAAAGAGGCTGATAGTTACGGTTCCTCCAGCGCCTGAGGATCATAAATCTCTGCAGACGTAGTTAAACTTCTACACTCAGGTATGTTTTTACAGCTTCATATGCACCGTGAATTACACCCTCTGCAGAAACAGCACAGCCACAGTGAATAAAGTGTGATTTAGTGATGCGGCTCTGCAGGGTGGTCTGCTGCTTAAATCACACACTAACATGTTTTAATTTGAAGAACCTTTCATTTAGAGCCAGGTTTTATTTTCTTTACAAACATCTGACTCTGAGACGCTCGTCACAGACGTGTTTTACAGTCTCAAACAGGAAAAAAAAAAAAAAATTTCTCTGCAAAATCAGCTGCAGTTCCACGAATGACCACTAGATGCTGATTAGGAAATCTCAGAATAAAACACAGGCTGTTTTCCAAACCTCCTCCTACTTCAGCTGAAATTCAGTTTGTAGTATCAGTTTGTGAAAACTTGGTAGATCTGTAGTAAACTACAAGTTCCCGGATGTTTCTACTGATCCGGGAAAATTTCTCAGTCTGTAACGGACCAGTCTACCTGGCGTACTGTTTCCCACAATGCACGGCGCTAATGGCGTTTGTCAGTTTGGGGGCGCTCAGGTTGAGGTGAATTACTGACACCTACTGGAATAAATCAGCTCAACTACAACACAACAACAAAAATGTGAAACGGTCCCAGAGNAAAAACATAAAACTTCTCAAAAAAAGTACAACTACTATTCCCTTCACATGCTTAATTTCATTTATTTATTTTCCTTTGTATCTCATTGACATCTAATTTAACTTATCTACTTTTATTGCTCCTGTAACTTCTCCACTGATTGATGTGGTGAATTAATGACTGAAATGTTCTCATGGATTTATTTATGATAAAGTTAAACATTAGAAAAAAAAACATCAGCTCCACTTCCTGAAACAGAAATCCAGAGTAGTATACGACTAAACAGGTCCAACAAAACAGTCACACTACAGACTACATGTTAAAGCAGTAGGCGGTTTGGAAAACAGACACATTCACACAGCAGGAACTATTACAGGGACCAGGAGCCTTTGGAGGAATTCAGTCAAATGCAATTAATTAATGCACCAAAGCAAAAAGCAATGACTTCCTGTTGCCAGTAGGTGGCGTTTTACTTTGAAATATCAATTCAGGTTTGCATGTTGGTGCCATCTTTGGTCACCAACCTTGGCCACGCCCATTAAGCTACAAAAAATTCTTTCAAGACTTTTTATGGCCAATGTGTCAAGTTTACGCATGTTGAATTTGACAATGATCGGAAAAATATCTGGGATTGGTACACTCGATTACGAACCCTATAAATCAATGGTTCCCAACCATTTTTTAAATCAGGGCCCACATATTTTAACCCATAGGACACCAAACCTGCTTTAATGCATCATCTGTCCTGGTAAATGAGACAACCTTCCTAAAAACATCAAATTCTCTGGAAATAAAAACCGTCTTTCTTCAGAAGAGAAACAAAAAGAAGAGATTAAAAAGTCAAAGCTGCGGAGGAGTAAAAAATCCATCAGAGCGTGAGTGAGATATCTCTGAACACGTGTTAATTTGATCTTTCCTGAACTCTGCCCCCCTCCTCCCTCTCTCTGAGTCTTTTATTTTGAAAATATGACTCTAGTTTTTCACCCTCTTCTCTTCAGCGTTGACGTTTTATCATCTCTCCTCGTTTCTCAGGGTTTAAAGCTGCTACAAAAACAAACCTGACCCTGACCCCACACGACCCCGCTGACCCCCCCAACCCCGAGCGCCTGAGCCGGGCCCTCCTGAGCTGTGGGGAGGGGGGGGGGCAAACCAAACAGGAGGGGGGGTGTAGTCTGGTTTTCATCCTCATGGAGAGTGAGAGGCTCTTTAACGGAGTGATAAACAGCAGCTGAGTCTGCGGCATCTCAGAAATGCTGCTGCACTCATGATGGAGGGGGAGGGGGGGGGGGTATATGAGATAGAGCGATAAAAAAAAAAGGGGGGGGGCATCTGAAGACGTCATAAATCACATCTGAAGAGGTTTGGAGAATGAATCTTTGAGCTGAAACTGCTTTTTGTTAACTCCAAAGTGACTTTGAGTCCAACTCGTTCACAGAGTCTCTAAGAAAAATTCTGGAAAACTTCACTACAAGACTAAAGATTCACTTAATTTGCGTTATATATGTTTGAGAGCAACAGAATTCACATTTCAGCTACATCTCGTCCAAGAAACATAAAAGACAAAGACACGTAACAGGAGAAGAAGAACTGTTGGGTCGCCAGCGTGTCCATTAAAAAGAAAAAGAGCACAAGAGGAAGGAGGAGGGGAAAAAAGCAAATACAAGACTAGGCCCCTTCATCTTTATTATTTCTTTGGCTACATGAAAATCTGAAGTGACATCCCAAAATACTTTATTTATTTGATTAAGACATTCTAAGTGACAGTACTGCTTTCGTTACAAAGACAAACAAAGCGACATTCCCAAAGACTTTATTTCTTTAAATAAGACATTCTGAATGACATCACGGAACATTATATCTCGTTACTTTACTAAGTTACATTCTGGAACACTTATTTCTGAACCTGCAAAGGCAAACAAAGTGAAATTCCAGAGTACTTTCTTTCTTTAGCTATGTAGACATACAAAGTTACTTTCCTGAATACGTTATCCCTCTAGCTACAAAGGTAAACAAAGTGACATTCCCAAACACTTTATTTCTGTAGCTACAAAGACCAAGTGACATTCCGGAATACTTTATTTCAACAATTAAGACATACGAAGTGACAATCTGGAATATTTCATTTCTTAAGCTACAAAGGCATAAGGGGTGATATGACAGAACACTTTATTTCTTTAATTAAAACATTCCCCATGGCATTCCGGAACACTTTATTTCTTTAGCTACAAAGACGAACAAAGTTACAATCCGGAACACTGTCTTTCTTTAAAAACAAAAACATGGAACAGGGAAATTTTGGACTACTTTGTTGTTGTTTTTTTTTAGCTAGAAAGACAAATGGAGTGACATTCTGTAATACTTTATTTTATTAGTTACAAAGAAATACAGAGTTACTTTCTGAAATGCCTTATTTCTTTAATTGAGACATGCAGAGTGACATTCAGGAATACTTTATCCCTTTAGCCACAAAGACAAACAAAGTGTCATTCAGGAATATTTTTCTCTTTTTTTGTTACAAAGATATTCTAAGTGACATTCTGGAACACTTTATTCCTTTATGATATACGAAGTGTCAATCTGGAATACTTTATTTCTTAAGCTACAAAGACATAAGGGGTGATATTACAGAACACTTTATTCCTTTAAGGTATTACAGTTCTTTAGAAACAAAAACATTCTAAGTCAAATTCTGTAATTCTTTGTTTTTATTTAGCTAGAAAGACAAACAAAGTGACATCCCAGAACACTTTATTCTATATTATTATTCTGGAACATTGTATTTCTTAGCGGCAAAGTCATTTTAAGGGACATGTCGCTGTCTTGGGTTGATAAATAAGGGTTCGTATAGAGGTATTATTATTAAGTTAGTAAATGAATCATTTTTGCTCATGAGTGCTAGAAAAAAAATTGGTTTGCATGAAGAAAAAAAAAATCACAACACAAAACCACAAAATAACCAAAACTAAAAATGAGAAATCAACACAATTACTACAAATAACTGATCAATAAAGACATGTATTAACCAACATTTCCCATGTTTCTCTGCGGTAGAATGATGTTTCTTTTCTGTGTGGTTTGTTGTTGCTACAGAGATTTGTAACAGCTGTTCCTGCTTTACAGGAATCAGTGTTTCCCGTCTCGATTTCTGAATTATCTCTTGAATTGATTTCCACATTAAAGATGTTTTCCTGCCGTTTCCAGTCATCAGCTGTAATCGTTCCTCTCCGAGCGGCCATCCTCCGCTCTTATTGTGGCGGGGCTTCACCCTGTCTGCGCTTCCTCCTCCTCCTCCTCTTCGTCTGTGGTCACTCAATGAAAAACAAAAATACAAAAACACCCAGAGCTCCCTCTTCCTCCTCCTCCTCTTCCCACAATCCCCCACTAATGATGTCCGCCGGCCGCAAAATGAGGCCTGACGCCAGAGGAGAGCGAGCGAGCGAGGGGCGAGGGTTTACATGTGTGTGTGTGCAGATATGTGTGTGTGTGTGTGTGATAATGAGAGACTTGATTTCTGCTTGTTAACAAAGAATGCAGCGAGCTCTGAGCTTCATGTGTTTTTGAAACGATCTCTAGAGAGAAACAAAACTCACAAATCTTTAATTCTGACCACCTGACTCTTTTTCATCCAAACGTTTAATATTTATGACCCTTAAAGTTTCCTCTCAGATTTACGTTCCCTGCTCTGGTTGATGCTCCTCACAGGTGTGTGAGATCCGCTCAGGTGAAACTAAACTCTCAATTATCCGTGTCCCGCTTTATCCTTCGATGTTTGGACTCTCTCGTCTCCCTCACGCTCGTTTTTCTTCCTCCCTCCTCTCTTCGGCGTTTGAGCTCTGATGTCATCTTAAACACATTCAGCTCGGTGAAATCACAGCAGCTCCTCCGTTTCCTCGTGTATTGTTTCGTTTTGCAGATGCTTATCGCACATTTGGCTCCTTTTTCTGCCCAGCAACAAAAACCTGTTCCAGGACGTGAAAGCACAAAGTGAGTTCTCAGAGATTGTTCCAGAAGTTTTTTTCCTTCGACGGTTCATCCGAGTGCTCCAGGTCTGAGGGTTCGATGCTTTTACAGTACGACGGGGAAATGAACACGTTTCCGACGCGCAGCGGTCTTTAAACGTCCTCAATATTTACAGCACATTAAAGACGAGGGAATATGAAACAGATGTTCACACAGACGGGGAAACGGTTCATGTTTTTACTTATTTTAGTTTCTTTGGGGGTGAAAACCAGCGTCAGGTTCATGATGAGGATACAGCAGAGTCTGAATTTGTATAATAATTGTCGTCTTTGAGCATTGACCAATCAGGTGTCAGCAGGTTTTGGTGTTTTTCTCTCGGCTGGCTCGCCAATTATAGCCGCATTTTGAACATGGGAACTTTTGAACTTTTGAAGCTATCATGGCTCATGTGCTGCTTGTGCCAGATTTAATTGACAAACGATATTGTTCCCCATATCAAAATCACGTATTAGCTCATCAAATCAGCTTCATTTATGAGCTTCACTTTTTGCTGTAGAATTGAATGGAAGACTCTAAACTTACGATGAAATACAACTTTTTATAATGTTTCATCATTCATTGGTGGGTTTTCTGTGGACGCTGCCATTGTCGTGTGAAGATGAACTAATCTCAGTGAAGTCAGTATAGATTTTGTTCTCTGGGTTTCTGGTGGCTTTTCCAGTGCACTCTTTCAAGTCTAAGAGTCAGAAAACCATGGCTCTGAGGCCACAAGTATCTAATGATGATATAAGGGTCAATGAGGTGACGTCCCCTTTTTTTGTGTCTGAGTGCAATATTTCCTTCCATCATGAATTGAGTATTTCATCACATGTATTTCTTTATTCTATGAAACCTGTGTTATTTGAACACATCTTTAAACTATTAAAATATAACATGTTTTTTTGTGTTTTGGTTCCTCAAACCCCCAAAATGTCAGGTGGTGCAACCGTCCTGACAAGTATCCACAGTAATTAAACTCTAAAAATTGAATGTCAGTTATTGCAAATGGAAATTAAAAATACAGTGGCATTATTTTATGCTTGAACCTTTTTAAATAAAACATTCTTTGCAAATAAAAAGAATTTTAAAGTTGTTGAGAAATGTAAAAAACTTTTGTCCCGTAATTTTCACCTTGTCAAATGTCAGGGTGGTGCAACCGTAACCTTAGACTTTTATTTTAAAGTGAAGAGAATAAAACAGGAAACAGGAAACTGCATCAGCCAGAGGAGCCCAAATGACATTTGTGACCAAGTGGAAAAGTTTGTAGATTTCTCTGAAATACTGATAAAAAAGGTTTTTTCACTTCATTGGTGACTGGAACAATTTCCATGTCAGGTGGTACAACCAATGTAATAATGTGAAATGTTATTTTAACATCAAATTATTTATCTTATTCACAAATAAAAGAAATAAAACACACAAAATGAAAATGTATGAGTCACTACAGACACTTGAGAGATACTTGCCAATAATTTCACACAGAAAAAATAACAGGAACATATAAATATATTTTCATATATTTGGTTGCACCACCTGACATTTTTGGGTGCTCAAATTAAAAATACTAAAAAATGATGAACCTAAAAACTTTGAAATGTTGGTCAACTACTGAAATCTGTTAGAAAACTTAATTCTTCACTCAGAAATATGTTTTTATCCATTTTCAAAGAACTTTTCAAAAATACGTTTTTAGACCCTCTTTTTGTCATTGACCCATAAAAGCTCTTTGTTTTATGGTCTTCGTCTCTTTCTTACTGCCCTCTCCTGGTCTGGCTGTGTAGTGCACTCACTTTTATTTTTCTACAAACGTCGCTGGACTGATGTGAATATTCTTCAACCAAAAACCTGTTTGTCCTGCAGAAAAATCTGATCCTGTTCGAGGTCCTTGTCGACCAGGAAACATGTCGCTTTTACAGATGTTATTGTGACATAGTGAACCCTCTCAGCTCAGGGTCAAAGGTCAGAGTGTGCAGGGTTGAGACGTCAGATCTTCTGTCCGGAGAGGTTTGTTGAGGCTAAGTGGTTTAAAACACTTTAAAGAGTGTGTGTTTGAAGGCTTTGTGTGTGTGTGTGTGTGTGTGTGGACTTGGCTGGAAGAAGAAGATGGATGGATTAGAGAGAATTAAGATGACGAGATAAAGAAATGGTTTATGGAAATTGTTCTCCAGGTCTTGGCCGGTGCAGCGATGACGTTGAGGATGGATTGTGTGTTTTGTTGGATCGCTGCGAGCGCTGAGAGTGTGTGTGTGAGTGTGTGTGTGTGTCTGCAGGTCCTGGCTCTGGATCAGCGTCACACTAACCTCCTTCTGCTCTTTGTGATGGAGCAGAAACATGGACAGAGTTTTCTGATTACTGACTCAGACTCTGTGGGAGAGACGTGACCTGTTTGAGCTTTTTTCTGTCTCTGCTGCTGCTTCGAGCTGGATTTTAGATCCTGCAGGTCCTGAAAGACCCAAAGATGTGTGAAGTGGAACTACAGATTAAATCAAACCAGGAGAAAACGTTTAAGTTTAACAGAGAATCATCAAACATGGAGACAGATCAGAGAGTTGCAGCAGAAACACATCATATTTTTAAACAGACCCCTAAAACTAAACCACTCCAGTTACTGCCCCAACTATAAAAGTGAAGATGAATTCATTAACTGACCATGAGATAAATCAAAATTATGACATGTAGGTTGAAATTTAAGCTTAAAAATCGTATTTTGAGTTTGAAAGTTACAATTTTAGTCAAAATTAAGGGACAGTTGTTGGAATTTTGAGCTGAAAAAACATCAAATTTTGAGCTTGGATAGTCAAAATTGTGGGGCAAATGTTGAAATTTTGTGCTGAAAACATCACATTGTTAGTTTAAAAGTCAACATTTTCAAATAAACAATCAAAATTTTGAGACAAAAAGTCAAAATTGTGACATGAAAAAGTCCATCTGAGATTAAAATTTTGGGTTTAAATGCAAAATATTGAAATATGTAGTCAAATATGTGGGGCAAATGATAAAATTTTGAGATAATGATTCTAGGGCAAAAACTGTAAATTGAGCTAATAAATCAAAATTTGCGTTTTGAAAGTCAACATTTTGAGATAAAAAGTCACTGAGTTTTTATTTATTTATTTATTTATTTAAGAGTTGAAATCTTGTGCTAAAAAATCACATTGTTATTTCAAAAGTCAACATTTTCAAACAAACAATCAAAATTTTGAGATAAAAAGTCAAAATTTTAGGGCGAAAATGGAAAATTTTGAGCTAATAAGTCAAACTTTGGGATTAAAAGTCAAAATTGTGTTATACAAAAGTCCAACTGAGATAAAAAATTTGTTTAAAAGGCAAAATATTGAAATATGACGCCAAAACTATGGGTAAAATGTTGAAATTTTGAGCCACAAAAATAACATTTTAAGTTCAAAAGACCACATTTTCAGATAAAAAAAAACAAAATTTCAAGATAATTAAAAATTACAGGGCAAAAGTTGAAAGTTTTGAGATAAAAAGTCAAAATTTTGAATTTTTTAAGCTCAAAATTATGGGGCAAAAACAGAAAATTGAGCTAATAAATCAAAATTTGCTTTTTGAAAGTCAACATTATGAGATTAAAAGTGAAATTCTGTAATAAAAGTTGAAATTAAAGGGGTAAGGGTTGACGTTTTGTGCTTAAAAAAATCAGATTTCAAGTTGGAAAGTTAAAAATTTTGCAATAAATAGTCAAAATTATGTGCCAAAAGTAGAAATTTTGAGCTGAAAAATCAAATTTTGAGCTCCTGCTGTCACACTTGTTACTGAATTTTCATTGTTTATCTGAGTGTGTAAAGGGGGCGGGGCTTAGTCATGAGTTAATTAATCGTTATGTTGACAACACTTGACTCCATCTGTGGATCAGAACACAACAAAGTGACTGAAACTGAAACCAAACTGATTTTTAAATAATAGAATCAAAATCTGGATTTAAAGTTCAGACTTTTCTGACCTGTAACAACTTTTTTTTTTTTGCCCAAAATATTTCCCATCCTGCATCCTGAACTAATTTTCTGCAGCATTTCATAACTTGACTCCAGTTCTGAGTCTTTGGATGAGTTTTTGTTTTTGTTTGTATTTTAGTTTGTGAAAGTCTAACGTGTTCGTCTGTGTCTCCTCAGTGATCTCCTCGAGGATTTGGAGCGAAGTCGTCACGCCGCCGCCATCGCAGAGTGTTTCGTGGAGAGAGTGAGTACAGTACGGCTCTGTGTGTGTGTGTGTGTGTGTGTGAGTGTGTGTGTGTGTGTGACAGGAAACACGACACAACCCAAACACCCAGTAAAACCAGCAGCAGCTGAACTGGACTCTCCATTCACGGGGGCGCACGCCATTCACGCCATTCATCCGCCGCTTCTGCTGCTGATCAAACACACCCAATGAACACACCGACACTGTGTGTGTGTGTGTTCATTGGGTGTGTGTGTGTGTGTGTGTGTGTGTGTGTGTGTGTGTGTGTGTGTGTGTGTGGACAGTAGTGATATTGTTCTCACGTGGCGTTCTGGACGATCAGCTGACTTCTGTTTGACCGCCAGCTCCATGTAACTCCTCTTTAAGTTAAATTTAAAGGGATATTCTGCTATTTTTTTTACAACCTACGCCACTTTTTTATCGTATATTATTAAATTAAAGTGATAAAAAGATTATTTTTTCACCCCAAATTAACCAAAGTTCTTCTCAAAANGCTGATCAAACACACCCAATGAACACACCGACACTGTGTGTGTGTGTGTTCATTGGGTGTGTGTGTGTGTGTGTGTGTGTGTGTGTGTGTGTGTGTGTGTGTGTGTGTGTGTGGACAGTAGTGATATTGTTCTCACGTGGCGTTCTGGACGATCAGCTGACTTCTGTTTGACCGCCAGCTCCATGTAACTCCTCTTTAAGTTAAATTTAAAGGGATATTCTGCTATTTTTTTACAACCTACGCCACTTTTTTTATCGTATATTATTAAATTAAAGTGATAAAAAGATTATTTTTCACCCCAAATTAACCAAAGTCCTTCTCAAAAGTTCCCCAAATGTTGCTGGAGGTTAAAAAAAAAAAACCCACACAGGTCTTTCAGTTTTCCTTCTCGTCTTTAACGGTTTAATCTGAAGCTGATTGGTCGTAAACAGACAGGAAGTTCCTGATAATTCACTTTGAAAGGAGCCGCTTGTTATCCTGGTTTGACTCCAATTAGATGTGAAACTATATATGAAAGACGGAGACGTTAAAAACTCAGATAAAGACGATTTACGTTTGTTTTCTTCTTTCTTTTTCAGAGTGAAGCTTTCGACATCTACACGCTTTACTGCATGAACTACCCAAAGTAAGTCCGTGTCACTTCGCTGGCTCTTTTTCCCTCCTTCTCCTTCTCCTTGTTTGTTTATTTCTCTCCTAAACTCAGATGGTAGAGTCCCATAAATTCCTGAGTGCATTCTGGGTCACTTTAATAAAACCTTTCATCGTTCGTCGCACGACAAACATCAGGACCTGGAGCTTTGAGGAGAACAAAAGAACAATGGAGCAGACTGAAAATGGATGATGTGACTTCAGATAGAAACCATGTGACCAAAACAACCCCCTATATTCGCCCCCTCTATCTGCGCATTTCCTGTCTGTATCTGCTCTCATATTAAAGGCAATAAAAAGAGAAAAAAATAAAAGGTTAGAAAGGTATAAACAATTGTGTTTACTCTTTTTAAATCAAAATGACAACAGAAACTTCCAGAATGACCCTGATGAAAAGTTTGGAAAAGTGAATCCAACTGTATAAAAGAGGAAAGGGATATAAAAAGATATCCAAGGAACTGAGGATGCCAATAAGCAGAGTTCAAACTCTAATGAAGAAGTGGAAAATGAGGGATTCTGTTGAAACCAAACCACGGTCAGGTAGACCAACAAACATTTCAGCTACAACTGACAGGAAAATTGTTCTGGATGCAAAGAAAAAGCCACAAATAACTTCAGCTGAAATACAGGACTCTCTGAAAGAATGTGGTCTGGCTGTTTCAAGATGCACAATAAGGAGGCACTTGAGGAAAAATGGGCTGAAGAAAGACATTTCTACACAAATGCCACAAAGTTTCCTGCTTACAATACGCCAAACAGCACAGAGACAAGCCTCAAAACTTCTGGAACAAAGTCATTTGGAGTGATGAGAGCAAAAGTGAACTTTTTGTCCACAACCATAAACATTGTTCCATTTGGAGAGGAGTCAACAAGGCCTATGATGAAAGGTCCACCATTCCTACTGTGAAACACGGAGGTGGATCACTGATGTTTTTTGAAAAGTTGAAATTTTGCAAAAATAGAGGGTGAACATTTTTTTTTTAAAATTGTGATGAAAGTAAAAAAATCAAATTTTGAGGGAAAACATCAAAATTGCAGATTACAAAACCCCAAAACTTGAGCATAAAGAGAAATTGTGACACGATTTAGTCAAAACTTTAAGACAAAAAAGTTGTTTTAGGATAATTAAGTCAAAATCTAAGACATAAATTTGAAATATGGGATTTTTAAGGTCAAAATCCTGAGATAAAACAAATCAAAAATTCGAGATAAAAAAAAAAATTCAAAATCTTGAGACCAAAATTTGAGATCAATGGCAAAAAATTGAGAAAAAAACCCAAACAATTTTGGGATAAAAAGTTGATATTTTACAGAAGATGTCATATTCTTGAAATATTTTTCACTTTTTAAAATCTACTTTTCTGTTGTAAACCCAGGACGGTAACCGATGTCGTCTTATTTCACTTCCAAGACCTCACCGGTAGAGTCAGAGGACTGGAGTTATAGTAACTCGGTGAGACCCCTCTAGAGTTTGGACGTCAAGTACGTTCTGTCTCGTTCTTAAATGTCCTTGACCTGGCTTTTTGCCAAGAACAATGGTCAGTTTTACCATCTGAGAAAATAAAGACCCTCATCCACAATTTTGACATTACTTCCCCAAAACTTTTTTGACTTTTTGTCTCAAAATTATCATTTCTCCCAAGTCTTGCATTTTTAATCTCATAATTTAGACATTTTTTCCCAAGGATTTTGATTTTCTATCTCATAATTTTGACATTTCTTACCAAAATTTGACGTTTTTATCTCAAAGTTTTTGACAATTCTTCCCAAGAATTTTGATTTTCTATCTCATAATTTTGACATTTCTTCCCAAAAAAAGACATTTTATCTCATAATTTTGACATTTCTTCCGAAAAAAATGACTTTTTATCTCATAATTTAGACATTTCTCCCAAGAATTTTGACATCTCATCACAAAAATTTGACTTTTTATCTCAGAATTTTGACTCATCCCATGATTTTGCATTTTAATAATAATAAAAAAAAAACTTTTTATCTCAGAATAATAACTATTTCAAAAGACTTCAAGCTGTCACTGATGTTAAAGGGGGAAATACACACTGTTAAGAACTGGGGGAGGGAAACTTTTCATCAGGCTCATTCTGGAAGTTCATTGATGTAAAAACAGTAGTTTCATTAATGTCCTCGACCTGTTGTGTCCTGGACTCGTGTCCGCAGACGTCGTCCAGGAGGATTTTCTCACCTGTTGGAGTTGAAAGTGTGTGACCTGCAGAGCGTGAGCTGCAGAAACATGTTTGGACCCGATTCTTTAAATGTGTGTTTGATTTAGCGATGGCGTGGATCGGTGCAGATGTTCAGCGCTGGTTTCTCTCTCTCTCTTCACTTTCTTTGTGTCCATCGCTCAGCGTGTTTGTCTTTTATTCTCAGCAGAGTCTGAGAGGAAATCTGCTGATCTCCATCACTCTGACAGACACATGTTCAGCCCCCATGTGTGTGTGTGTGTTAACATGTTAAAACAAATGCATTAACACACACGCCAAAGCTTCACCTCCGTGCCTGAGTGTGTCTGCGTCTGCGAGGTCGACCCCTCCTTCACCTCGCTCTGCACTCCGCTGTCGTCTCTTGAAAGCTCCATTAAACTCCAATAAAAAAGAAGTAGGTCAAATGCTTTCAGACCACCGAGCTGAAAAAAGCTTCTCCAGCTCGCAGCGCCGCGTCGCTGACCGAGCCAAACTTCTGCTTCTGCACGCCGCTTTCATTTCAGGACCATCGCAGCACGAATACTTGGGACAGAAACACAGAAGTTTGTCAGATTAAACCTTAAAAACTGAGCCCAGCTGCTCAGACGTGAACGTTTACATCTGAACGAGCTCATTTCTGCCTCCGAGCGTCAGAGAAACACAGGTTTTGACGTTAAAGCAGATTTTTTTTTTTGAGTTTCTTCAGCTGAAATATGCAGTTTGTTTGTTTTTGAGAGACGGAGACATCTGCAAATAATTCAGCTTCCCAAGAATTCCTCCAGCCCCTCGCGACGTCCATGTGTCTGCCAAATAACCAGGACTGATTCATTTTTTAAGGCTGTAAATGATTGAACTGGATGTGCTGCTCTAAGTGAGGGAGACGCAGGGATCAAGTCATTAAGTTCAGGATGAATTTCAGACTTTTAGATCATATTAAGAAATAAATTCAGTTTCTTTTGTGTCTTGATAAGAAAGTTTAACCCCTTACACCCAGCCTGATTCTGTCCTATTCACCATGCTGTGTTTCAGAGCTTTTTACTGAAGAACCATAAAGTCAAAATTCATCAGTGACACTTAATTTAAAATATTAAAGTCTCTAGTTTCAGAAAATGACATGTTTTTATATGTGGCTTAAGTCCACATCAGGATAAATGTCTCTTCTCTTAGAGCATCATTAACTTCAAGATGCTTCGTGTCAGACATAAAACATCCACCACATCACTTCTACACCTTCTCATCTACATCTGAGTGACATTTGAGCTTTTTAGGTAAAACTTTGTAGGAGTTAGAAAGTTTTTAGTCTCAGGTGAACAAACACCACACACTCGTCTGAGTGTCACAGATTCTTCCTCATCAAAGAGACTTACATTTTAAAATTCTGACTTTTACCCCCCAAGATCCTGATTTCTTTTCATTCTTGAATTCTGAACAGAATCTCAAAATTTGGTGTATTTACCACAAACGAAAAATCAGAATCTTTTTGCTATAATACAGACTTTTTTTCTAGAATTTTCAACCTTTCTCGCAGGGTTCTGACTTTATTCTCCAGCTTTGTTTTGACATGAATTGAAGACTTCAGACTTTTTCTAGAATCCCGACTTTAACATAAATTTTACAACTTTTACCCTGGAATTTTGACTTGTCCTCTTTTTGATCAACTTTGCTCTGTTTGTGGAAAGGTTCAACAAAAATCATGAAACTGTAGTTCACAGTCTCAGATTGTTCCTCTCAATGAACATGGATGAAGATGTACAGCAATAAAAAGGTCTCATCAATGATCTAAATGGTTGCAGCTGCTTCCTGTGAAGTGTAAGGTGATTGGTTACTGTAGGAGTGAGTGACAGGCCTGTTAGCCAATAAACGAGCCTCTAATAGAGAAATTACACAAGACCAGTCAAGCAGGGAGCTCTTGTTGTCTATCACAAGCTGTCCTGGGATGAAAACTCAACAGAAAAGGATGGAGTCACTTTAATCTTGCAGCTAGAACCCTGTTGAAAACAAAGACTTGCAGCTTTGTATGATTGACATTGAGGAGGAAATGCTCTGAGTAACTATTTCTGCTTCTTCTACGATTCCAACTAATTTTTCATTTTCATCTTTGTTTAACAATTTTCATCTTTATTTTCCACATTTTCAGATTTTTTTTGCCATTAAAACAAATTCTTAGGCTTTGTTTAACTACTTTCAGGAATTAAACTACACATTCTTTACATTTTTAGCTTTGTTTTGCTGCTTTAGCAATTTTTATTTCAAAGATTTAACATTTCCAGCTTCCTCTTACTGTTTTCGGTAATTTCATTTCACATTCTTAACATTTTCACATGTGTTTCGTTGTAATTGTTTATTATGTTGCTTATTTTTATTATGTTGCTGTGTTTTTTCCTGATCCCACACTGTGCCACCCCTTCAGGAGCCGAGTTTGACATTTGCTTTTTTTCCTCTTCCTCCCTCTTGTACTCTTTTTCACATCTAATAAAACAGGGCGCTGCACACACTGGCTGTTCCAACAATTCTCCTGCTCCTGTCCTCCCCCTGTTATGTGTCACTGTCTTTTTTATGTTGTAATTTTGTTGCTCTGAAACATGTGCAATGACAAACAAAGCATTTTCATCTGCATGTTCTGCATTTTCAGCTTTGTTTTGCCGCTTTCACAGTTTTTATTTCGAAGATGTAACATTTCCAGCTCTTTTAAATACTATTTTCAGCAATTTAATTTCACATTCTTGACATTTTCACATGTGCTGAAGTGTTTTTTTTCCTAATCCCACACTTTGCTCACCTTCAGAAGCCGAATTTGGTATTTGCTTTTTTTCCCTCTTCCTCCCTCTTGTACTCTTTTTCTTATTTCATGAAATGGGGTGCTGTGCACACTGACTGTTCCGACAATTCTCCCGTTCCTGTCGTTTATATGTCACTGCAATGACAAAAAAGAATCTTGTTTCTTTTTCTTTCAGCTTTGTTTAAATACTTTAGCATTTTTTTCAGCTGTGTTTCACTTTCTTCAGCTTCAGCATTTCAAACGCATTTGCTGCAAGGAAATGCAACATCTCAAGTTTTTGTCTTTATGGGATGATTTGTGCAGGATTTTGAGGAAAAATTGAATTTTTTCCACCTGAAAGCAGCTGAAACATCCTGTGTGAAGTTTTTACGTCTTCTCTGTAAAATCTCAGAGATGCTGTTTCCTTGTTTCCTTGTTTCAGGTTTTTCTCTCTTGTTCTCGTTTCCTGGCGGCAGTAATGTCATAAGCAGAGCTGCAGACTCCTCGTCTCTGTTCGTCTCTTCTGGCTCCTCGTCCTCTTTTTTCTTTTTTCTTTTCTTTTTTTTCCCGCTGGGTCAGATTTGAGATTTGCTGGTTTGCAGGTTTGAGCTGGAACTGGAGATGAGACTCTGTTCGTTTTTTTTTTTCTCCCGCGTAAAAAAACGAGTGAAAGTCTTCAGGAATGTGACGTCTCTGCCAAACAAAGAATCCAAAAGCTTCTTTTTTCTTCTTCTTCTACACTTTGTTTCTGCGCTGAAGCCTGAAACAGAGCGGAGGAGCTGGAGTCAGATCCTGAGGGACGAGCTCGACAGATGCTGAGCTCATTTACGCTGCGACGGCTTCGCTCGGATACGTGAGCGGTTTGTAATGTTGTTGATCACTGAGCGAAGACAGACGAGAGAATTAAACAGATAAATGTTCGAGTCAGGAAACGACAGAGACGCCTCTTCATGATGAAAACGTCTTAACCTGTTTCTGATGACATCATCGTTTACCTGCAGCTGTGATTGGTGGAGCATCAAGTTCATAGATTCTGACACTGAACTAAACTGCTTTTATTTAAAGTTTTAAAGATTTGTTACCTGGAATATGTCAAACCTTATGTGGCAGCGGTTATAAAGTTACACACACTACGATTAACAACATTTCTCCACATTTAGCCCTAAAACATCAGTTTTTATTAAGATTAAGAGGAAAACTTGTGAAACACATTTGTCAAATATTATATCTGAATGTTAAATATTCTATACAAATGTTTTAAATACATGTCCTGATTCTTAATATTTAGCTGCTTTCAAAACATTTAGTTTACAGTCTAAATATTTAGTCGTGATTTCATTATATTTGGTCAAGACTTCAAAAAACTTTGCAATAAATTATAAATCTTGAGCAAAGATTTCTAAATATTTGGCCATGATTTGTACATATTCAGTCAAGATTTCAAAATATTTAGTGAAGATTTCTATAAATGCAGTCAAGATTTCAATATATTTAGTTAAGATTACTATATATAGTCAAGATTTCTTAATCTCGAACAAGAATTTCTTCACATTAGTCAAGATTTCTATAAATGCAGTCAAGATTTCTTTATATTAAGCAAAGATTTCTTAATACAATCAAGATCTCCAAATTTTTCAGTCAACATATCTAAATATTCAGTCAAGATTTTGTACATTTAGTCAAGATTAATATATATTTAGTCAAGATTTCCATGTATTTAAGCAAGACTTCATTATATTTGGTCAAGACTTCAAAAAATTTAGCCATAAATTGTAAATCTTGAGCAAAGATTTCTAAATATTTGGCCATGGTTTGTACATATTCAGTCATGATTTCTTCATATCTAGTCAAGATTTTAAAATATTCATTGAGGATTTCTATAAATGCAGCCAAGATTTCTGTATTTAGTTGAGGTTTCCAAATTTTTAATTCAACATAACTAAGTAGTAAGTCAAGATATCTAAGTATTAAGCCAAGATATCTAAGTATTAAGCCAAGATATCTAAGTATTAAGTCAAGATTTCTATATATTTAGTCAATATTAATGTATATTTAACCAAGATTTCTAAATCTCAAACAAGGATTTCTATAAATACAGTCAAGATTTCTTTATATTAAGCAAAGATTTCTTAATACAATCAAGATCTCCAAATTTTTAAGTCAACATATCTAAATATTCAGTCAAGATATTGTACATTTAGTCAAGATTAATATATATTTAGTCAAGATTTCCATGTATTAAACTAGGACTTCATTATATTTGGTCAAGACTTTAAAAATTTAGCCATAAATTATAAATCTTGAGCAAAGATTTCTAAATATTTGGCCGTGGTTTGTACATATTCAGTCAAGATTTAAGATATTTAGTAAAGATTTCTATAAATGCAGTCAAGATCTCTATGTATTTAGTTGAGGTTTCCAGATTTTTATTCAAGATATCTAAGTATTAAGTCAAGATTTCTATATATTTAGTCAATATTTCTTTATATCAAGCGAAGATTTCTTAATACTTAATCAAGATCCCCAAATTTTTAAGTCAAGATCTCTAAATCTTTAGTTAGGATTTCGTATATTTAACCAAGATGTACATATATTGAGTCAAGATTTCTATATATTTAACCAAGACTTTGTTATATTTGGTCAAGATTTCTAAACATTTACCCAAGATTTTTATATATTTATGACAATTTCCCCAAACTTAAGCTTGAAAAGGTATTTATGAACAAAACTCCAAAGTCTACAATCCAAAAATGAAGCCCTCAAAAAATAAAACACCAACAGGAAAGAGAAATAACTAGAGGACAGGGTTGAAAGATGAAACAAACTGAGAAAGAAGTGAATGAAAACAGAGACTAAACAGACAAAGAGAAAATCAGCTCAGGTGTGACTGTGACATAAGACACAGGTGAAAAACATGAGGGTCAATCAACACAAGGACAGGAGATAAAACCAAAACAGAACAAAAGACTAAAGCATGAAACAAAGAAAAGCCACCATCACAGAAAGTGTATGAACATGTTTGAGTCTCAGTTTCACTGTAAAAAGAATTTAAGTAGGAGGTTTAAAGTGAAGCTGCTCTGACTGTAACAGAAATAATCTGTGATTCAGAGGTTTGGGTTTATATTATGGGCTGTAAATGTTGTTTTATCTGTGTTAGATTCTCTGAAACAGGCGGTGTTGGATCCTCTGATGGATTTATTCTGTCGTCTTCGTGTTTTTCTCCTCGTTCTTCTCCTCGTTCCTCGGCGTCTGCCAGCTCCGAGCTCCGACTGTAGTTTCTCTGCCTCCGAACAGATGTCTAACAACAGCGCTTTGGCAAACAGCTGCAGAAATCTGAGCAGGAACATTAGAGCGGACGGGATCTGCTGTGAACAATAGAAAAATGTGCTGCGCAGCCTCCTTTAACGGCTTTAATGTGGTTTCACTCTCAGAGCTGTCGTCTGAGGCTGTTCGCTCCAAGCTTTGTTCTTCAGCTGATCCAAACTCAGGCTTTCTACTTTCTGAATCATCAATTCATTTAACAAACAAACAGAGGAAAAGACTTTCTGCTTTAAAGTGGGATCCAATCTGAGCCAGGGGTTCTCAACCTGAGGGTCGTGATCCCAATGGGGGTCGCCAGATGGTTTCTGGGGTTCACCAAATAATTTTAGCTACAGTAAAAAAAAAAAATTGTGTGAAAAAAACATAAATAACTGGCAGCATGTTTGCCATCATGTTACTATAATTTAAAGTTTTTCACTGTTATAGTATTTTACTGTTCATCACATCACATTTTACCATGAGCGAGGAGGGCGCACAGTGGACATGAGAGCCAAGATGTAAAGGATATCACTGAATAATGGTGTTTTCTTCTGTAAAACTCTGAATGAAAAGTCTTCTAAATATATTGTATGAGCAGTTCATCAGCACAGCCAGCCAGTCTGAACCGTGTGATTAATCCATGTACAGCAGTGTCACATGTCCACTGTGTGCCCTCCTCGTTAATGGTAACATCTCATATTGCATCCAACTCTAGAAAAATGCCCACTTAGCCAAGATATCTAAGTATTAAGTCAAGATATCTAAGTATTAAGTCAAGATTACTATTTATAGTCAAGATTTCTTCATCTCATACACGGATTTCTTCAAATTAGTCAAGATTGCTATAAATGCAGTCAACATTTCTTTACATTAAGCGAAGATTTCTTAATACTTTATCAAGATCTCCAAATTTTAAAGTCAAGATCTCTAAATCTTTAGCCAGGATTTTCTATATTTAACCAAGATTTACATATATTAAGTCAAGATTTCCATATATTTAACCAAGACTTTGTTATATTTGGTCAAGATTTCTTCATATTAAGCCAAGATTTCTAAACATTTACCCAAGTTTTTTTAATATATTTACTCAAGGTTTTCCAAATCTTGGAAATCTTGGAAATCTTGGACATGAGCGAGGATGGCTCACAGTGGACATGAGAGCCCAGATGTAAAGGATATCACTGAATAATGGTGTTTTCTTCTGTAAAACTCTAAATGAAAATTCTTCTAAATATATTGTATGAGCAGTCCATCAGCACAGCCAGCCAGTCTGAACCGTGTGATTCATCCATGTACAGCAGTGTCTCACGTCCACTGTGTGCCCTCCTCATTCATGGTTACATCTCATATTGCATCCAACTCTAGAAAAATGCCCACTTAGCCAAGATATCTAAGTATTAAGTCAAGATTGTTATATATTGAGTCAAGATTTCAATATATTTAGTCAATATTAATATATAGTCAAGATTTCTTAATCTCGAACAAGGATTTCTTCACATTAGTCAAGATTTCTATAAATGCAGTCAACATTTCTTTACATTAAGCGAAGATTTCTTAATACTGAATCAAGATCCCCAAATTTTAAAGTCAAGATCTTTAAATCTTTAGCCAAGATTTTGTATATTTAACCAAGATTTACATATATTAAGTCAAGATTTCTATATTTTTAACCAAGACTTCGTTATATTTGGTCAAGATTTCTTCGTATTTAGTCAAGATTTCTAAACATTGACCCAAGTTTTTTTTTATATATTTACTCAAGGTTTTCCAAATCTTGGTAATCTTGGACATTTAACCATGAGCGAGGAGGGCACACAGTGGACATGAGAGCGCAGATGTAAAGGATATCACTGAATAATGGTGTTTTCTTCTGTAAAACTCGAAATGAAAAGTCTTCTAAATATATTTTATGAGCAGTACATCAGCACAGCCAGCCAGACTGAACCGTGTGATTCATCCATGTACAGTTGTGTCTCATGTCCACTGTGTGCCCTCCTCATTCACGGTTACATCTCATATTGCATCCAACTCTAGAAAAATGCCCACTAAGCCAAATATCTAAGTATTAAATCAAGATTACTATATTTTCAACCAAGACTTCATTATATTTGGTCAAGATTATTAAATATTTAGTCAAATTTTTTGAAACCTAAGCAGGAGTTTGTGTCTTATTTTCAATAAAAAATTGTCTTTTCATTCTTCTTGTGAGCCACATTCAAGTGACCAGTCCAGAAAAATGTCTTATTTCAAGTTATTTGAAGACAAAAATGACGTCTAAACTTCTTGAAACAGGTCAAAAAAATGGAGTAAAAAAAAATTTCTTGAATCAAAACATTATTTGAAATTCAAGAAACTTGAAGAGCTAATTTTTCTTACTTCAATGTCAGATTTTTAAAAACTTTTTTCAAGCAATTTTGACGTCATATTTGCTTTTAAATAACTCAGAATAAGACATTTTTTGGACTTTTCAGTTCAAATAGCTCACATTAAGAATAAAAAGACAAACTCACTAAAAATTAGACATGAACACTTCCTTAGATTTAAACCTGATTTACAGCGTAAGACTTACAGAAGACCTGAAAAAATAATTAACACAAAAATCGAAAGACAAAAATGTCGACTCTACCAATTTCCAGGCGTAAAAAATCAAAAAGAAAGAAAAAGACAGAAGGAAAACAGACAGGTCCTAAGATTGTAAACAAAAAGAAAAAAGAAAAAGGAAAACCTAGAAAATTATCTCAGTTTTTAAAGTGTAAGACAATGAAAGAGGTGTCATAACATGTTTTATCCACCGGGGGCGCCGGTCAGTTTGACCCCTTTGTCGACTTGAACATGTCACGTTTACGATAAGTCGACCTGTTTCTGCTCGCCATGACCTTCCAGTCCAGTGACCTCTGACCTCTGATGGATGCTGAAGTCTGTTTCGCTCTCGTGTGTTTCAGCGTTTGTTTCTGCTGAAGTCGTCAGCTCAGTGACGAGTCTGTAGAAGATATTAGCGCTGCTCTGAATTCCTCCCTCTCTCTCTCTCTCTCTCTCTCTCTCTCTCTCTCTCTCTCTCTGGTGATTACTCTGAGAGGAAACAGCCTCATCCCTCCTCTCTACCCCATCATTACCTTGACCTCCCTCCCTCCCTAACTCCCTCCTTTTCCTCCCATCTCTCTCCTGGTGTCTGTGCTTCTCTGGCCTCCTGCTGTGATGACTGTTTCTCCTCCGTCATCTCTTCACCTCCATCATCTGCACCACTCTCACTCTTTTCCTCTGTCTTTAACAAACAGATTTCTTCTCTTTACTCTCCAAACAGTGATGAATGTTTTTTTTAAAAAAGGACAGAAACTTAATTCACTCTCTGGCCTCTTCTCTGTGCGATCTCCTCACTTTTACGCTGTGATAAATCCTTCCATATTCTCTCCGTTTCTCCGCAGGTTTCTCAGAAAGTCTTGGTGGTTCTGATTTTGTTTATGGAGCTCTTATTGAATCCTGAAATGTATTTTTTAAGCGCTGAAAGAGCGGCTTAATCCACAGCAGATTTAAACTGCCACAAACATTCATCCCTCATAAATCAGGAAACATTCTTCAAACTTCGGATTCCTTGTGTTGGACGTCCAAACTCTCTCTCTGTGTGATTGCTGTTCAGATGAAATAAAAACGACAACATGAGTGAAAATCTTGAGTTTCTTTTTTCCTCGTCTGTGTTGAAGAAAATGAAAAGGGACGTTTATCTCCAGCAGGTTGAAAGACTTTGGTGAACTGATGTTTTTTCTCTTTCTTTTTTTCTCTGCAGCTCGGTGGCCGTGCTGAGGGAGTGCATGAAGAACAAAACGCTGGTTTGTTTTTTCCAGGAGAGACAGACGACCCTGAATCACTCGTTACCTCTGGAGACGTACCTGCTCAAACCGGTGCAGAGGATCCTCAAATATCACCTGTTGCTACAGGTGAGAAACAATCACTGCATTAAACGCTACATTAAAATGACAACAAAGTTGGTTTAGTACCTAAACAATGTTCGTCTTTGAGCCTCCAGTCAAGTGTCAGCAGGTTTTGGTGTCGTTTTCCTGGCTGGCTCGTCAATTATCGCTGCATTTTGACCTAAATTCCCCCAGAACTAGGCAACAATTCTTTGGCAACACAGTTCTTAGATAATGACTCTTAAATGACCACCTTTAGGCAACAGCTCTAAGGCAACAACTCTTAGATAATGGCTCAGGTCACAACTCTAAAGAGACGTGACTCTTAGGCAACGACACTCAGGTAATGACTCATAGGCCAAACAATTTTCAGGGATCAACTCTAAGACGACGACTCTTTGGAAACTACACTTGGGCAAAGTGACTGAAAGTAATTTCCCCAGGGGATCAACTCCAAGCCAACTACTGTTAGGCAACATGCACCTTGGGCAACAACTCTTAGGCAATGATACTCAGGGAGTGACTTACTGGCAATACTTTTTTAGGCAACGACTCTAACTGGACAACTCTTAGGCAACAACTCTTAGACAATGACTCTTAGGAAACAACACATGGGCAAATACTCTAAGGTCATGAATCTAAGGCAACACTATTAGGCAACCACTCCAAGGCCACAACACTTTGGTAACAACTCTTAGGCAACAAACGACTCTTGAACAACTTCTCTTAAGCCACAACTTCTAGGCAACAACTTTTTGGCAACAACTCTTAGGCCAAGATTCTTAGGCAACTACTGTTAGGCAACAACTCTTTGTCAACAACTCTTAGGCAACTACTGTTAGGCAACAACTCTTTGTCAACAACTCTTAGGCAACAACTTTGTGGCAACAACTCTTAGGCCAGGATTCTAAGGCAACTGCTGTTAAGCAACAACTCTCAGGCTGCAATTCTCAGGAAACTATTCTAATGCAACAACTTGTAGGCAACTACTCTGAGGCAACTACTCTTAGGCAACCACTCTGAGGCAAAACTCCAAGGCATAGCTTTTTTGGCAACAACTCTTAGGCAAAGATTCTTAGGCAACTACTGTTAGGCAACAACTCTTTGTCAACTACTGTTAGGCAACAACTCCTGGGCAACAACTCTTGGGCAACAACTCTTAGGCAACAATTTTGAGGCAACAACTCCTGGGCAACAACTCTTAGGCAACTACTCTTGGGCAACAACTCTTCGGCAACCACTCTTAGGCAAAACTCCTAGGCATAACTTTTTTGGCAACAACTCTTAGGCAAAGATTCTTAGGCAACTACTGTTAGGCAACAACAATTTGTCAACTACTCTTAGGCAACAACTCCTGGGCAACAACTCTTGGGCAACAACTCTTAGGCAACAATTTTGAGGCAACAACTCCTGGGCAACAACTCTCAAGCCACAACTCTTAGGCTACAACTCCTGGGCAACAACTTTTGGGCAACGACTCTTAGGCCACTTATCTAAGGCAACAACTCTTAGGCAACTACTCTTGGGCAACTTCTCTTAGGCAACCACTCTTAGGCCACAAATCTAAGACAACAACTCTTAGGCAACAAATCCTATGCAGTCATTCTTAGGCCACAACTCTTGGGCAACAACTCTTAGGCAATGACTCTTAGGAAACAACACATGGGCAAATACTCTTAGGTCATGAATCTAAGGCAACAATTTGAAGGCAATGATTCTTAGGCCATGACTCCGAGGCAACAACTTTAAGGCCACAACTCTTTAGCAACAACTCCTAGACAACAACTCCACGTCAACAACTCTTAGACAACAATTTTGAGACTACAACTCCTGGGTAACAACTTTAAGGCCATGAGTCTTATGCCATATATCTAAGGCAACTACTCTTAGGCAACTACTCCTAGGCAACCACTCTTAGGCCACAAATCTAAGACAACAACTCTTAGGCAACAAATCCTATGCAGCCATTCTTAGGCCACAACTCTTGGGCAAAAACTTTTAAGCAACAACTCTTAGACAACCTGACCCTAAGGAAACAACACTTGGGCAACCACTCTTAGTCCATGAATGTAAGACAATAACTTTTAGGCAACAACTCTTTGGCAACAACTTAAAGGCCACGATTCTTTGGCAACCACTCTCAGGCCACGGCTCATAAGCCACTGTTTTATTATTTTTTTTTTTTTTTGTTTTGCCTCCTCCTGCCCCTCAGTCTCAGCTGTTCCTGGATCATGTTTGTATCTTGTTTGG
The DNA here is from genome assembly GCA_008086565.1 of Thalassoma bifasciatum. NCBI lineage: Eukaryota > Metazoa > Chordata > Actinopteri > Labriformes > Labridae > Thalassoma > Thalassoma bifasciatum. Next base: position 105,006 of record RPOG01001488.1, read on the forward strand.
ATTTTGAGTTCATGCGGTGATTTCTACTACAGAGTCACGTCTGTTTTTGATGATATAATCCTCTGACTCTTCCTGTCGTTGAAGTATCTGCTCACTCAGTCTCTCACAGAGTGTGTGGATCAGTCCGTCAGAGAGCGTAAACTCATCGTAACGTTTAAACGCTCCACGGCTGCGTGCGATTTATCGCCGCCTTCAAAGTCATCACTCAGGCTCAGAGATTTCCCAGAGGAAGGCCACGGATCTTTATGAAGCTTCGGTTTCCAGGCAACGCAACTGTTTCCTGCCTGCAAACAGAGAATTTGGCTGAAATTAGCGCGATAATAAAGCTTTTCCTGCTCGCAGTGAGAAACGGGGACGGATGAGGACACAGACCCCCCTCTGTGCACGGACGAGTGCGAAACACGTGTCATCGAGTCACATCCGCCGCGTTTAAAGCAGAAAATAAGATTCAATCATCGTGTCAGAGCATTTCACAGTCTCGCCTGCTCTTATCTTGAATTTGTGTAGGACTTTTTGTGTTGTTGTCGACCTTTATTGCAGGACTGCTTTGGCTCTGCTCTCCTACTTCGAAGAGGACTCTGCAATCTCGCTCTTAGTCTCAGACTTTTCAGTTTAAACACTTCTATTTGCCGGCCTCGCAAAGAAGGTCTGCAGCATTTTGTGTTTGTGTGACACACACACACACACGTCCAGAGATAAAAACAACATGCTCGAACACACACTCACAGCTTTTCCCAATAAAGTTGTCGGGAATCTTCACTGGTTTTCCTCCAAGCCCACCTCTGAGAGGATGATGAAACAGAGAGAAACACACACACACACACACACACACACACACACACACACTCACACACACACACACACTTTGTTCTGGAGTGTTTGGTCTCTTTTATTCTGTTGTTCTCCGTCTACAGTGGACGGTTTAAACTCTGGTCAAACATGTGTTCGGGGTTTTCCCATCATCCTCGGCTGGAGCTGCTCTCCATGTAACTCGCTGACTCAGCAGAAAGTCACAGAACTGAGATCTTCATTCTCTTTGTTTGGGTTTTTCACCTTAAAGGCGGGAACTGAGCTTCTTTTTTGGTCTTTTCCAATTTTCTTTTCCAGTTCAGGGCCCACTTTTAACCCTTTAAGTACAGAAGCTGTATAATCCTCGTTAGAGTTGGTAAAAAAGACCCAAAATGTAAGAAAAGAAACGTTATAAGGGTCAATGAGGTGACGTCCCCTTTTTTTGTGTCTGAGTGCAATATTTCCTTCCATCATGAATTGAGTATTTCATCACATGTATTTCTTTATTCTATGAAACCTGTGTTAAAACTTGTGTAGAAATTTGATAATTTTATATTGTACAAAAAAACACAAAACCAAGGAGTTTGGGGGTTTTACAGTCCACCACGAACCGTCCTGACAAGTATCCACAGTAATTAAACTCTAAAAATTGAATGTCAGTTATTGTAAATGGAAATTAAAAATACAGTGGCATTATTTTATGCTTGAACCTTTTTAAATTAAAACATTCTTTGCAAATAAAAAGAATTTTAAAGCTGTTGAGAAATGTAAAAAACTTTTGTCCCATAATTTTCACCTTGTCAAATGTCAGGGTGGTGCAACCGTAACATTAGACTTTTATTTTAAAGTGAAGAGAATAAAACAGGAAACAGGAAACTGCATCAGCCAGAGGAGCCCAAATGACATTTGTGACCAAGTGGAAAAGTTTGTAGATTTCTCTGAAATACTGATAAAAAAGGTTTTTTCACTTCATTGGTGACTGGAACAATTTCCATGTCAGGTGGAACAACCAATGTAATAATGTGAAATGTTATTTTAACATCAAATTATTTATCTTATTCACAAATAAAAGAAATGAAACACACAAAATGAAAATGTATGAGTCACTACAGACACTTGAGAGATACTTGCCAATAATTTCACACAGAAAAAATAACAGGAACATATAAATATATTTTCATATATTTGGTTGAGCCACCTGACATTTTTGGGTGCTCAAATTAAAAATACTAAAAGATAATGAAGCTAAAAACTTTGAAATGTTGGTCAACTACTGAAATCTGTTAGAAAACATAATTCTTCTCTCAGAAATATGTTTTTATCCATTTTCAAAGAACTTTTTACAAATACGTTTTTAGACCCTCTTTTTGTCATTGACCCATATGTGTAATAACTGATCAATAATGTAACAGATGCCAACCCCAAAACATGATAACCATTTGCTCACAATGTAACAACTTGTTAAAGTTTCAGTCACTGATTACAGTTTCGGGTTATATAATAATTATTTTATTAAATATCAGGTTTTATTTCATTGTTTTTATTGTTACATTTCAGGTCTTTGTTAAATTTGGGGTCATGTTGCACATTGGGCAGTGCAGAGATACATCCAGGCGCAAGAAAATGCAGCGTATCAAGGAGTTTTTCCACAGAAGATGTGTCGAGTTTTTTGGTTTTTTTTGTTGCTCTAAAGTCTGATGTTTCTTCTCAGGAACTTTTGAAGCACTTTGACAAAACCGACCCGGGATATGAGGTCGTGGAGGACGCCATCATCACGATGACGGCGGTCGCCTGGTACATCAACGACATGAAGAGGAAGCAGGAACACGCAGTGCGGCTTCAGGTGAACACACACACGATGAATTTTAGAGATTTTTTTCCATCATGGTGTGAACGTTGATTAATCCTGAGGCCAGAGAAGCACGACCTCGCTTCTCCTCCTCCTCCGCGGCGTTTGGAGACAGACGGGCGGCTGGAGGTCGCTGCTCGACCTTTAGGTGTCAAACTCTACAACTTCTGCATACCACGACTTCCCCGACACGTGTTCACATCATTACACACACACAGGAAACCGTTATTAACTTGTTCCAGAACATGTGTGAGCTAAGTGTGTGTGTGTGTGTGTGTGTGTGTGTGTGTGTGAGCTCCTCCACTCTCCAGCTGAGGTTTAACACCTCTCTGTTTTTCTCTCCTCTTGTTAAGTTTATTTAACCTCAGCGTTCGGCGAGTGCAGACTTTTTTTAAACCATTTAATCAGTAAAATCTCTGCTCTGGTGTATTTGCTCGTGTACGTGAGTTTCTGGAGTTAATAATTTTTTTCCTGTCTGATTAGTTTCAGTCTGACTCTCTGTTCACGATCTGCTCAATTTATGACATTAAAAGATGTGAATCTCTCACTTTAATCTGTTTGTATTCACACGCTTTTACCTCGTCATAACTTTAAGGTCGATTAACTCATGATACACAACTTCACAAACCGTCAAACCAACAGAGAATCGATCTCATACTCGTCTGAAACCAGAGTTAGAAGATGCAAAAGAGGAGATTCAGATTTTTTTTGTTTTTTAAATGATATATTTATCGAGTTTTGAGGATTTTTTATTTATTTATTTTGTTTATTTTTACTTAATACGCACAATAGCATAGTAGCAACAGTGCGTAATTAGGGTGAATTTTTTTTTGTATTTGTTTTTTGTTTGTTTTTGTCTCTGTTTTTTTTTGCGTTGTCTTTTTTTGGTCTTATATTTTACTTCATTTTATTGTAAATGCGATGTCTAGATTCAAAACATTTGAATTAACGCCAGATGGAGATCAAAAGAGGAATGATAAATGACTTTTTAAAAAATGGCAGCACTATCAAAAAAAAAAAAAAAGTGTTGTAGTAAGTTACTCTGACCACTAGGGGGACGAAAAAGGTTTGTAAAAGAAAATGAAGAAAGAGACAAAGAAAGCCAGAGGAAATTAGACAAGACTGAGAAAGAAAGATAAAAAAAAAAAAGTGGAAGAAAGACAATAAAAACTAGAAAAGTGAAAGATAAAACAAAGTTTAGAAAAATAAAGAAAAAGGAGAGAGAGAAAAGAAAGGGGGGAAAAAAACTGATTTCACTTAAGAACAACAGAGAAAGAAATCATTTTGGAAAGACAAAAAAGTGAGAGATAGAAAGTTTAAAAAATAAGTTAAAAGGAAGAAAGATTAAAGAGAATCAATGGTAAAAAGCGTTTACTTTTTCTATTGTCTTAAACTCTCGATTCTTTTATTTCTCCATGATTCTTCTATTTCTTGACAGATGGTTTATTTTTTTCTTTCAGTCTAACTGTGTTGCTCAAAACTCTCTGTCTCTGAGGTTTAACTTTTCTCTTAATTAAATCTGGGGTGGTAAAGTTTCGTTTTAGGGGGGCAGCTGCCACCCTATGCCCCCCCGTAGATCTACCCCTGGCTGCGTCAAACAGTGAAGTTACGGTAAAAGTCAAACCCTTGATCCGTCGCCTGCTTTAACTTAAACCACGTCTCTACGTCTGCGTCGCTCTCTCCAGCTGGTTCCAGGGGTCAAAGGTCATGTCCACAGCTGTGGTTAAGCTGACTCATTAACAAACCGCACACGTTTCCAGGTCCCCTCCTTCAGGAAGACTCGAGTCGACCTGAGTTTCATAAGTTTGAACCTCGACCCCCCGAGGTTTCAGCAGCAGGAAACGCACGTGTGGTGACCTTTGACCTCCTCAGCAGCTGGAAGCGGAGGTGAAACGTTCACGTCAGGCCGCAGGGTTCGGTCAGAGGGTTTAAATCTAAAACAATCTCCACGTTTCATTTCTTCAACATTTTTTCCCCCTTTAACATCAGTGACAGCTTGAAGTCTTTTGTGCTGGTTGTGGATGAGGGTCTTTATTTTCTCAGATGGTAAAACTGACCATTCTTCTTGGCAAAAAGCCTCCAGTTCCTGTAAATTCTTGCTCTGTCTTGCATGAACTGCAGGTTTGAGATCTCCCCAGAGTGGCTCAATGATATTGAGGTCAGGAGACTGAGATGGCCACTCCAGAACCTTCACTTTATTCTGCTGTAGCCAATGGCAGGTCCACTTGTCCTTGTGTTTTGGATCATTGTCACGTGTGAACGTCCAAGTACGTCTCATGTGCAGCTTCTGGGCTGATGAGTGTAAATTTTCCTCCAGTATTTTCTGATAACATGCTGCATTCATCCTTCATTCATCAGTTTGGACCAAGTTTCCTGAGCCTTTGTAGCTCACACANTACTGTCTGAGTGTTTTCCAGGTTTTGGCCCAATTTTCTTGCTAATTTTGTTGCTTTTTGGCAATTGTTGCCAACTGAAACTAAGTTTTATTCCTACTCTTTGCTGTTTTTGGCTCATTTCTCCACTTGTATAGTTTCTTTTGTAAAGGTAGTTTTTAACAGTTTGTCTCTTTGGTTGAGTAACACATCTTGAAACAGCCAGACCACATTCTTTCAGAGAGTCCTGTATTTCAGCTGAAGTTATTTGTGTGTTTTTCTTTGCATCCAGAACAATTTTCCTGTCAGTTGTAGCTGAAATGTTTGTTGGTCTACCTGACCGTGGTTTGGTTTCAACAGAATCCCTCATTTTCCACTTCTTCATTAGAGTTTGAACTCTGCTTATTGGCATCCTCAGTTCCTTGGATATCTTTTTATATCCCTTTCCTCTTTCATACAGTTGGATTCACTTTTCCCAACTTTTCATCAGGGTCATTCTGGAAGTTTCTGTTGTCATTATGATTTAAAAAGAGTAAACACAGTTGTTAATAAATGTCTCCACCAACCACTAACCATGAGAGACAGAAAAGTTTTAGTGTTTTCATTTATATTTCCTCAAAAATGGACAAGACTGTATTTCTGTGGATGTGACCTCTGACCTCTGACCTTCTCTCTCTTTTACAGGAGATCGAGTCTCTGCTGGTGAACTGGACCGGTCCGGACCTGTGTGGGTTTGGGGAGCTGGTTCTGGAAGGTTCCTTTAAAGTGCAGAGAGTGAAGAAGGAGCGAGCGTTTTTCCTCTTCGATAAGATGCTGCTGATCGCCAAGAAGAGGCTGGAGCAGTTCGTCTACAGCACGCACATTTTCGTATGATCACTCCTTGTTTTTATTCTTATAGAACAGGGGTTCCCAAACTTTTCAGCCCGTGACCCCAAAACAAAGGTGGCAGAGACTAGTGACCTCCACTATCCCCAGAGGTGACTGAAGTATAAGAAAACGTGCACGTAGGACACATGCACTTATAAGCGTATTCAAACATGAGAATTATGACAACACAAAAAAGAACAACAGTTATGATTTTACATGTAACAGTTTAACATGAAATAAAAGCAGAACAGGTCAAAGTTATTTCTCTTTAATTTGTGAACGAACATTGTTGCAGTCGTGTGCAAACTCAATTTTGGTTCAATACTTTCATTTCCACATTAGAACAAGAATAATTCAGTTTAAGTAATAATCATAAACTGTAGCTCTGAGTAAACGTGAACATTGTTGCAGTGCAAGTTAACTTTTCGGATAAATGTTTCAGTGTTTATCTCACTAATGAAATGGATGGGCACTATGGAGCACAGCAAGTTCATTCTGGGTTTAATTTTGGAGACGGACACTCGGAGATCATCCTCCACGTTCACACAAGATATATATTTATTTTTAATAAATGTCAGTGCAGAGAAAGTCTTTTCACACAGGTATGTTGAGCCAAACAGCGTTAGTACCTTAGTTGTGGTCTGGGATAGCTGTGGATATTCCCTCTAAACCAGTGATTCCCAACCTGTGGTCCGTGGCCCCCTGGTGGGCCGCAGAGATATTGCAAGTGGTCCGCCAAATCATTTTCAAAATAGTCTGAGTTTTAATGAAGGGTAATAATATAAAGATACAAATGTACAGAATAATGTTTAAATATTAAAACTTGGTTACATTTGTAAGGATATTCAACATGTTCAGGCGTTTGTATATAAGAAAAGTCCTTGAAGAGGGAAAGTTAAAGCCCAACATGTAACATGACCCTAAATTTAACAAAACCCTGAAATTTGATTAAACAAATGTTGTATATCCCAAGACTATAATCACTGACCCAACATTTAACAAGTTGTTATATCGTGGGCAAATGACTTTTACCTTCTGGGCTCAGCATCTGTTACATCATTGACCAGTTATCACATTTCGGGTTTTATTACATTTTTTTTCTTACATTTTGGACTTTGTTACAAATCAAGCACTAACAAGGCGCTATACAGCCCCCATCATTATATGGTCAGAGGTGGGCCGCTAATTTTTGATACTTAAAAGTGGGCCCTGAATTGGAAAAGGTTGGGAACCACTGATCTAAACTGAAATCATCTTGCGACCCCCCCTCCAGCGTCTCGCGACCCCCACTTTGGGAACCCCTGTTATAAAGCATTCATGAACTAATGGAGGAAACTCTCTAACTTCTTCTTCTTCTTCTTCTTCTCTGGTTTCAGTGCTGTAACCTGCTGCTGGTGGAGACCCTGAAGGACCCGCTCTGCTTCAAAGTCTCCGATCAGACCATCCCCAAACAGCAGCACGTGGTCCAGGTGAGTCACAGGACGCCACCGTCTACGCCAGCGTCTCCGTCAGCTGCCTGTGTCAGCGCCGTGTTCGACCTTTGACCTCTGTTTCCTTTGACCTTCAGACCAAGAACCAGGAGGAGAAGAGGCTGTGGGTTCACTACCTCAAGAGGCTGATCGTAGAAAACCACCCGGCGTCTCTGCCAATGAAGGTGAGGATCAGATCTGATTGGTTGAGAAGTCTTTGTCAGATTTTAATCGTTTATCAAATGTTACGAAGACCTGAGAGTTGGCGTCGCTCTGAGGAGGAAACAGACGAGTGTTCTGAGCACGTAAAAGGACGATAGGGCGAGACAGCAAAAAGGAAGATAGATGAAAGTGTGAAAGAAATGGAAAAGATAGAAACAGTAAAGTAGGAAAAAGAAAGACATAAAAATTATTCTGAAGAACAATGATGTATAAAAGAAAGTAAGATGAAAAGAAAAAGAGAAAAGAGAGACAAAATAATAGAAATAACAGAAAGAGAATCTGAGAGGAACAAACAGGGAACAAAAGAAAATTTGAAAGAAAAAGGAGAAAGAATGAAAAACAGTTTCTAAAAAGATAGAAAGAGTATTAAAAATACAAAGAGGAAGAAATTGTGAACGAAAGGAAAGAAAAAGACAAAGAAGTTAAAGATTAAAAGAAATAGAAAAGGTGAAGGATGACAGAATTTAGGAAACTTAAACAAAATGAACACTTGGAGATATTAAAAAAGGAGAAAGGGGTAAAAAAAAAGTTGAAGAAAGTTTGAAAGGTAGAGAGAAAAGTACAAACTAAAGGGATAAAGAAATAAAGTATACAAGAGTTAAAAAAAGATAAGCAAGAAAGTGATGGAGGGAAAAAGAAACACTTGAGAAAGAAGTGAAGGAAGGTTTATGAGAGAAACTAAAGAAGAAAGAAAGTAGGAAAAGAAGGTGGAAGAATTTAAACATGAAAAACAAACATTTTTATTTGGAAGAAAAAAAAGCAATAAAAGAGAAATGAGAATAGAAAATAGAAAGAAGTGATAGGAATAAAGAAAGGATGGACATTGAGCTGAGGGGATGAAGTGAAACTTGTTTGATATGAAGAAGAAGAAGAAGAAGAAATTGTGGACTTATGGTCTTTGCCGCCCCCTGCTGGTCACTGAGTGTAGCATCTTTAAAATCAAAGTAAAACCAGAGAAAAAATCTACAACAATGAAAAATCAACAAACAGAATCGAGTTCAACTGTTAATGCCATTGATGATGCCTTTCAAAATAAAAGCTTCTATAAACAGAGAGAGGAATGTTGTAACTCAACATAAACGGACGTAAATGTTGTGGAAAAATCAAAGAATCCACTTATTAAATCAGAACAAAGCCTTTGATGAAGTATTCAGGTCTTTTTCTCAACTTTAAGACTTTGAAAGACTTTTTTCAGGGATCCCCTCACACATCAGGTACCCACAATCCTCAGCTCTAATCCAGAAAAGTCTTTGTACGTTTCACTGAGCTGAGTTTTTTTATTTGCAGGCGAGGCAGGTCCTGGGAGACAACTTCTGCCAATGTGAGTTCACTAAAACACACACTCTCACTCACATATTTATAGATTCAAGTCCTTTCTATCCGTGTGACATCACTTCCTGTGTTTCAGCTCCTCAGTTCGACCAGGAAAACCTGAAGAAGTCGTCGGCGTTGTCGAGGTTCGACGACATCCACAGTTACCACCGCGGCAGGCGTCAGTCAGGTCAGGGTCACTTTTTATTTTAGCTCCTCTTCCTCTGAGCCGCTGAGCTCCTTTGTTGTTCAGCTTCAACCCAAAAACAACCACAAAGAAGAAGAAGAAGAAGAATTCTGTTTCCTTCGAGAGATGGAGACGTTATTTTTGGACGGTTTCCAACATGGAAACATGAGGAATAACCTCCACAAACTTAAGAGAAACTTTCATTGAGCTTTTCTGATTTTACTCCTGAATGTTGTAGTTACACACCTGCTCCACCAGGTGTCTCTGCATCTCCGCTCATAAGTTTACAAACTCTGGCAGAATTTCTGATTTCTTATCCTTTTCTCAGAGAATATGAATGAAAACAAAAACTTTTCTGTCACTCATGGTTAGTGGTTGGTGAAGACATTTGTTAACAAACAACTGTGTTTACTCTTTTTAAATCAACAACAGAAACTTCCAGAATGACCCTGATGAAAAGTTTCCTCCCCCAGTTCTTAACAGCGTGTATTTCCCCTTTAACATCAATGTTTCCTGAGCCTTTGTAGCTCACACATCCCCAAAACATCTGTGCTGTTTGGCGTTTTGTAAGTGGGAAACTTTAGAAATAGCTTTCTTTTGGGACCCATTTTTCTTCAAGTGCCTCCTTATTGTGCATCTTGGAACAGCCAGACAACTTTTTTCAGAGATACAGCTTATTTCTTTACTGAAAATAATAACATTCATGCAATGCTGTGTAGTAGAATGCAACTGACAGTAGAGGGTGCCAACTAACAACAGTTACCAGACATGCAAAGAGTTATTTAATTTTATTTATTGTATTTTATTTAACCTTTTTTTTTTTACCAGGAGTTTTTTCCCATGGAGATAAAAAAAAAATCTCTTTTATAAGAGAGTCCTGGCCAAGACAACAGCACATGTTTCATAGTCAATGTCACATAAAAACAATAACAAGAATTAAGTCAATAAAATGATAATAAAACAATGACTTAGTGTATCCACCACTTAATCATTAAAACATGCAGTTAAATGTGCTTTGAGTCTAGTTTTAAAATCAGTTAAAGTTGTAAGTTTCTCCAGCTTTAAGTCATCCTGCAGGTTCAGCCAAGATGCCAAAGCAAAAATATTAAACGCATTCTTACTAAATATTGTTCGAGTTTGAGGAATAACAAACCTGATGAGCCCATGAGACCTTGGATTACAGCCACTAACTGTTCTAGGAGTCAGTAAAGAGCATAAACAGGAGGGCAGTTCATGGAGAATAGTTTTGTACAGAAAGATGAACCAATGCTCCATTCGTCTGTTATTCGTCGTTTATTTTAGTCACTAATGTCAGCAGCCCATCAGGGACCTGTTGTCCATCTTGTTCAGCCATGATCAGTTTAAACTTCAGTCAGACTCCCAGTAAAATCTAATGGAGTAACTAACCGTGAGAGCAGCACTGCCCTCTAGTGGACAAAGGGCGAGGTTTTCCACGCATATGCATAGCTAACGCCCAATTTCTGTGTGAATCTCTTCAAAACTGAGCAACGTTTGTCTTAAAGATAAATATCTGTGCTGGTTGATCCACAAGCCTCCAGTTCCTGTAAATTCTTGCTCTGTCTTGCATGAACTGCAGGTTTGAGATCTCCCCAGAGTGGCTCAATGATATTGAGGTCAGGAGACTGAGATGGCCACTCCAGAACCTTCACTTTATTCTGCTGTAGCCAATGGCAGGTCCACTTGTCCTTGTGTTTTGGATCATTGTCATGTGTGACAATCAGCTTCTGGGCTGATGGGTGTTGTAAGCGGGATACCTTGTGGCATTTGGGTAGAAATGGCTTCCTTCTGGCAACCCTACCATGCGGCCCATTTTTCTTCAAGTGCCTCCTTATTGTGCATCTAGAAAACAGCCAGACAACTTATGTTGTGAGTCAGCTTGTCATTTACCAAAAATACTTTCTTACATTCATGTCATATTGTATAGTAGAATGCATCGGCTACACCTAACCATAGAGGCCGCCAACTTACAACAGTTACCAGACGTGCACAGAGTTATTTTGCTTACAGAATAAGGCAATTTAATTTTATTATACTTTTTAATATCAGCAGCCCATCAGTGACCTCCTGTCCATATTGTTCAGCTATGGTTGGTTTAAACTTCAGTCAGACTCCCAGTAAAATCAAATGCAGTCACTAACAGAGAGCAACACTGCCCCCTGGTGGACATAGGGCAAGGCTTTCCACACATATGTACATTTAACGCCCAATTTCTGTGGTAGTCTCTTCAAAACTGAGCCACCTTTGTCTTGAAAATATTTTTCTGGTTGATCCACAAGCCTCCAGTTCCTGTAAATTCTTGGGCTCAATGATATTGAGGTCAGGAGACTGAGATGGCCACTCCAGAACCTCCAGTATTTTCTGATAACATACTCTTTTGTCCCTCCAGAGCCTCCAGAGCTGCTAATGTACACGCCTGAAAAGTCCAGGAAGAGTTTGCCTCTGCTGCTGGAGGGAAACCTGCCGTACAGACGCACGCGCAGACAGTCAGGTAAAGAGTTTGAAGTTCACCTGCAAACTCAGACGTCTCATTTCAGTTTCCACATCCTTCAACAGGATGATTAATGTGAGAAAACACGAGTCGCAGTTTCACTCAGCAGGAGGTTTTTGAAACAAAGAGCTGAGAGTTCATTCTATTTTAATTCTTGTTTCTTTTTCAGCTCCAGCCAAAGACATCGAGGCTGCGTTTCATCCTAACGGTGAGAACGTTTTACTTCTCCAGGTTCAGGATGAATTTACGAGAACGAGGCAGCTTTTCTTCAGGCGTAGAGAAAATTATGGAGGTGGTTCTGCTTCATTTCAACTATTCTCTGGTGCATTTTTGTCTCCAAACATCACACGGTCGAGTTAAAAACAGCAACCGAGGCTCAGGAGTGGAGACCGAAACATTTAAAGTGATGCCATTAAAATCCTGAGCTGCAGAAAGAAAAACAAAAGGAACAAAAAGGACTGAAAAACCAACAGACCAGGACTCCCAGCAGCAACAATCCAACAAAGGAACCAGACTTAATTAGATCAGGGGGCGAGAACAGGAGTCTTGGTGGTCTGAAGCTCAAACTTCACCAAACTTCAATGGTGAAATTGCTCCATTTGCACTTATACTTATATTAATTTGCTTCAACCATTGAGAAAATCCAGCATTAGTCAATTATATAACTGTTTGTTTAACCTCTTACGCTCCACCGGGGTGTTGTTGCCCCATTTGTTGTTCCTCTGACAAATATTTTAACGCATCCTGAGTTAAAAAGTTTAGATTCTTCACGTTTCAGTCTCTAAGTTAAGTGACCCTGCTGTTCCAAACGTGACAACAACAAAAAAAAAAAAGGTTTGAGATATGAAGTCAATATTACAGGGCAAAAGTTGAAACTAAAAAGTTATACAAAAAAATAACAAAAATCTAATTTTGAGTTTTAACCATGAGTGAGGAGGGCACACAGTGGACATGGAATATTTAGATTCATAGCCATAACATGGAGCAAAAGTCAAATTTTGAGCTACAAATTAAGATTTGAGTTAAGAGTCAAAATTTGGAGATAAAAAGTAAAAATTTTGAAATAAACAGTTAAAATTATCTGTCAAAAGTTTAAATTTGGAACTGAACATTCAAATTTTAAAATAAAAGTCAAAAAGTTGAGATAGAAAGGCAAAAGATTGAAATAAATATTCAATTCTATGGATTAAAGTTGAAATTTTGGGTGAGAAAAGTCTAAATTTTAGTTAAAAAGTCAAAGTAATGATGTAAAAGTTGGTAACTCGAGCTTTCAAAGTCAAAATCCTGAGATAAGAAGTGAAAATTTTGAAATAAACAGTCAAAATTAACGTTCAATTGTTGAAAACTTGAAGTAAAAAAATAAAATCTTAGGATTCTTCTCATTTCAGTCTTTAAGTTTGTTTCACAGTTTTCTTCATTAGTGAAAGAATCACTCTGATAGTGATCACAACAACGTGGACGTCCTACCTGTTTGGGGTCATTACGTCACATCCTGACGCCCGTACCCTGAATATTCACTCTCCTTTCCGTGGTTTTCTGTTGAGTTTTCATACCAGGACAGCTTGTGAAAGACAACAAGTGCTCCCTGCTTGACTGGTCTTGTGTAATAGCTCTATTAGAGGGTCGTTTATTGGCTAACAGGCCTGTCACTCACTCCTACAGGAACCAATCACCTTACTCTTCACAGGAAGCAGCTGCAGCCATTTAGATCATTGGTGAGACCTATTTATCTGTAACTGTGAACTACAATTTCACGATTTTTGATTAACCTTTCCACAAAGAGAACAAAGTTGACTAAAAAGAGGACACTGAGCACTGATGAAGCTGGTTTTGTTTGCACAGAGTCTTCACCTGCACTGTAAAAACTGAAATCTAAGCAAGTCATTCTGTCTCATTTGTAGTAAAAATTGTCTTATTTTTTCTTGATTTGAGCCACATTCACCAGACCAGGTCATAAAAATGTCTTATCTTAAGTTTTTTAAAGACAAAAATGAGGTCTGAATTGCTTGAAACAAGTAAAAAAAAAATCTGCCAATTGGATAAGACAAATTTCTCATAAAGTTTCTTGAAATTAGAAAGATGTCTTGATACAAGAAACTTTTTCTTATCCCATTGGCAGATATTTTTTCACTTGTTACAAGGAATTTAAACCTTATTTTTGTCTTTAAAAAACTTAAAATAAGACATTTTGATGACCTGGTCTGGTGAATGTGGCTCAAATCAAGAAAAACAAAGAAAAATGTTGCTAAAAATAAGACATAATGACTTGCTTAGATTTCAGTTTTTGCAGTGTGAGACTAAAAACTCTCTAACTCCTACAAAGTTTTACCTAAAAAAGCTCAAATTTCACCCAGATGTAGATGAGAAGGTGTAGAAGTGATGTGGTGGATGTTTTATGTCTGACATGAAGCATCTTGGAGTTAATGATTTTCAAAAAGTGGTTATAAAATAACAAAGAGGGGAAAAAAACTGTTTCAGCTGCATTTATCCTGATGTGAACTTTAGCCTCATTCGACTTTTTAACTAAAATGTAGACTTTTCTCACCTAAAATTTCAACTTTAATCCATAGAATTGAATATTTATTTATATTTATCAGTTCCAAATTTAAACTTTTGCCTTTTAACTGTTTATTTCAAAATTTCTACTTTTTATCTCCAAATTTTGACAATAAACTCAAATCTGATTTTTTTTGCTCAAAATTTGACTTTTGCTCAATGTTATGAATCTAAAAATGTGATCTTTTAACTCAAAATTTCATGTCCACTGTGTGCCCTCCTCACTCATGGTTAAAACTCAAAATTAGATTTTATTTTTTTCGTTTAACTTTTAAGTTTCAACTTTTGCCCTGTCATATTGACTTCATATCTCAATTTTGTTGTTGTTGTCACGTCTTCATATTTCAAATGAGGAGTCACTGATGAATTTTGCCCTGAAACGTAGCGTGGTAAAAAGGCCAGAATTGGTGGAGTGTGAAGGGTTAAGAGGCAGGATGTGGGGATGAGTTCAGGTTTTTGTGGGAACTTGTTTTCTGATCCTACGTGAACTGAGACTCTGACTCCAGGGTTTAGTTTTTGCTCTGATATCAGTCTGAGTGAGGGAGATAAAAGCATACCTGAGGGAGTGTTAATGTTAATACCTAACAGGGAGGAATTCACTTTACAAACCGAGTTATTAGATGTAGAGATAACACAGATATGGTGATTGAAAGTTCTGCCCCCCAGCCCTGGAGCTGATGTTGATTTACGGGGATTTCCCGACAGAAGAATCGATGTTTGGTTGTTGCTCTGGAGCTGCAGGTCTGGGCTGACGCTCGGCTCTAAATGAAAGCTGCTGTTCGTGTTAAAACAGGAGATCAGAGTCAGAGTCAGCGTCAGCGCAGAGATTTATTTGTGTTTACTGAAGATGCCAAGAGCTTGTCAAAAAGTGGTAACTCCTTAATGATTCTGCTGTTTCTCTGTCACGCTCTTCTCCCCCCTCTGCTCCTGTTTCCTCCCCCCACTGGGAATCCTGCAGCTCTGAAGGTAAGACAGGTTTGTGTGCATCTTCACGCTTCACTGACAACCACAACACATGTTGGAAACGACTCATGTAAACATCAAATTAGACTGAGAACAGCTGTGAAAGTTTTCCAGCAGAGAGAAATACTTTTGCCATGAAGAAAATAAGTTGTAGTAGGAAGTTTGAGCCAAAAGTTTGAAACTATTTTCTAGATTTGGGTAACTAACTTTTAGCAGTTCAACACTTAACTTTGTCCTATGCTGAGCAACAGGATTTCAAAATATTGACATTTGGCTTTATTATTAGTTTATTATTATTATTATTATTATTATTATTATTATTATTATTATTATTATTCTAAGGTTAGGTTTTGGGCTCAGCATTTCAAAATTAAACATTTGCTTAAAGGAAACTGCTTACTGTTGAAAATGGGGCTTAGCATTTCAAAATTAATCTTTTCCTGCAAGGAATTGCTAGAATATTAAAATGCAGTGCTCAGCATTCCAACATCCAGCATTTGCGAAAAGGACATGTGGGCTCCACTTATAGTTAAACTTATTTTTTTGCCCATTTTTTTTCAGTTTGCTACTCCTCGAACAAAGTTGCACTGATCCCAACCACTCAAAAACTTTAAATGTAAGGAAATATTGTGACTGTATTGGGGTTTATCCATAACTTTTCTTCTTTAAAAAAAAATATTCTGCATTTTCCGCAAAAATTTTGGCCCATTGAAATGAATGGAGAAGGTTTGTTACCATGGAAACCACACAGCAGTGTCACCGTGATGACCTCTGACTGGATCCAGAGCCTTTAGTATATAGAGTTGTAGCTCAGCATTTCAACATTGAGCCTTTCCTGTAAGGAAATGCAAATTTGTGGAAATGCAGTGCCCAGCATTCCAACATCCAGCATTTGCTAAAAGGACATGTGGGCTCCACTTACCGTTAAACTTATTTTTTTGCCCATTTTTTTTCAGTTTGCTACTCCTCGAACAAAGTTGCACTGATCCCAACCACTCAAAAACTTCATTTGTTAGGAAATATTGTGATTGTATTGGGGTTTATCCATAACTTTTCTTCTTTTAAAAAAATATTCTGCATTTTCCGAAAATGTTTCGCCCATTGAAATGAATGGAGAGGGTTTGTTACCATGGAAACCACACAGCAGTGTCACTGTGATGACCTCTGACTGGATCCAGAGCCTTGAGTATATAGAGTTGTGGCTCAGCATTTCAACATTGAGCTTTTCCTGTGAGGAAATGCAATTTTGTGGAAATGCAGTGCTCAGCATTCCAACATCCAGCATTTGCTAAAAGAACATGTGGGCTCCACTTACCGTTAAACTTATTTTTTTGCCTGTTTTTTTGGTTCGCTATCCTCGAATAAAGTTGCACTGATCCCAACCACTCAAAAACTTTAAATGTTAGGAAATATTGTGATTGTATTGGGGTTTATCCATAACTTTTCTTCTTTTAAAAAAAATATTCAGCATTTTCCGCAAAAATTTTGGCCCATTGAAATGAATGGAGAAGGTTTGTTACCATGGAAACCACACAGCAGTGTCAACCTGATGACCTCTGACTGGATCCAGAGCCTTGAGTATATAGAGTTGTGGCTCAGCATTTCAACATTGAGCTTTTCCTGTAAGGAAATGAAAATTTGTGGAAATCCAGTGCTCAGCATTTGCTGAAAGGAAATGCTCAATGTTGAAATGCTGAGCCCCATTTTAACATCTAATTGGACTTGAACTGCTTTGATTTCAATAAGAAAACTGGAAAACTTTTGACCTGTAGTTCAGTAAAACATAAGAATCAGTCAGTTTTTAAAAAACTTGTCCGACTGTTTGTGTTGTTGTTTTTCCTGCAGCAAGCAGGAAGTGAAGGTGAGCTCTGTCAGACGGAGAGTCTGGGGTCGGCGGGCAGCAGCAGCACGCTGGCGTCGTCCGTGATCGAGGTGGAAGCTGAGAGGAGCGACGCCGGCCTGATACCACAGAAACAGCTCAACCATCAGGAAGAGGTATTTTATTTTGAAGGGGTCAGAGACTCAGAGGAAGTCACAGGCGACCGTCAAATCTGCTTTAAACGAAACAAACTAATTTAAATGAATTCACCTGCACTCTTTTTGCACGAGGAGGAAGAGGACGAAGAGGAGTTGAGCCCCCTCAGCCCTCCCCCCACCCTGTCCATCACCGAGGAGATTCTGGAGTTTATCAACCAGAGCAGAGCAAGGGAGGGACTCACCGCCATCCACGCCAACGACACCAAGGTTCAACCACACAACAGCGTCAACAAACACTAAACTGTATGGGGAGGGATTTGTCTCAAAATTATGATTAAATAAATAGCGTGTATTTCCCCCTTTAACATCAACGACAGCTTGAAGTCTTTTGTGCTGGTTGTGGATGAGGGTCTTTATTTTCTCAGATGGTAAAACTGACCATTCTTCTTGGCAAAAAGCCTCCAGTTCCTGTAAATTCTTGCTCTGTCTTGCATGAACTGCAGGTTTGAGATCTCCCCAGAGTGGCTCAATGATATTGAGGTCAGGAGACTGAGATGGCCACTCCAGAACCTTCACTTTATTCTGCTGTAGCCAATGGCAGATCCCAAATGTTGTCTTTTCATCTAAAAAATTTCACTTTTTAATTTCAAGAATATGACTTCTTCTGTAAAATATCAACTTTTTATCTCAAAATTCTTTGGTTTTTCTCTCATTTCTTTTCCCAAGGTTTGACTTTTTATCTCAAAAATTTGACTTTGTTTTTTGTTTTTTGGTGCAAATTTTGACTTTTATCTTGAAGTTTTGGTTTGGTTTTATCTCAGGATTTTAACCTTAAAAATCTCACATTTTAAATTTATATCTCAGATTTTGACTTAATTATCCTAAAATCAACATTTTTGTCCTAAAATTTTGACTTAATTGTGTCAAAATGTGTGTTTATGCTCAAGTTTTGGGGGTTTTTAATCTGCAATTTTGATGTTTTTATTTCATTTTTTTTTTCTTTCATCACAAAAAAAAATTTTGATTCTCTTTTTTCCCAAAATTTCAACTTTTTTCAATAACATCCCCAAAACATCAGTGATCCACCTCCGTGTTTCACAGTAGGAATGGTGGACCTTTCATCATAGGCCTTGTTGACTCCTCTCCAAATGGAACAATGTTTATGGTTGTGGACAAAAAGTTCACTTTTGCTCTCATCACTCCAAATGACTTTGTTCCAGAAGTTTTGAGGCTTGTCTCTGTGCTGTTTGGCGTATTGTAAGCAGGAAACTTTGTGGCATTTGTGTAGAAATGTCTTTCTTTAGCCCATTTTTCCTCAAGTGCCTCCTTATTGTGCATCTTGAAACCTTTTGACTCTCCAGGTTGTTTCGTCATTTTCTTGCCATTTTTGTTGACTTTGGCCCATTTTTGATGCTTTTCACTTCTTTTTGCCACTTGTGGATCATTTGTTGTTACCGTCTGACTATTTTCCAACTTTTATCTTGTTTTTTGTTGACTTTAGCCTTTTTTTAACCACATTCTACTGTTTTTTTTTGTCATTTCTTTTAACCATTTTATCTACTTTCTGAATTTTTTCCAAGTTTTCCCCAAATTTTCTTGCCATTTTTTGTTGCTTTTTGGCCATTTTGGTCACTGTCCACCTATTTTGTTTTGCCACTTTTGACCCATTTTTGCTGCTGTCTGAGTGTTTTCCAGGTTTTGGCCCAATTTTCTTGCTAATTTTGTTGCTTTTTGGCAATTTTTGCCAACTTAAACTAAGTTTTATTCCACCTCTTTGCTGTTTTTGGCTCATTTCTCCACTTGTATAGTTTCTTTTGTAAAGGTAGTTTTTAACAGTTTGTCTCTTTGGTTGAGTAACACATCTTGAAACATCCAGACCACATTCTTTCAGAGAGTCCTGTATTTCAGCTGAAGTTATTTGTGGGTTTTTCTTTGCATCCAGAACAATTTTCCTGTCAGTTGTAGCTGAAATGTTTGTTGGTCTACCTGACCATGGTTTGGTTTCAACAGAATCCCTCATTTTCCACTTCTTCATCAGAGTTTGAACTCTGCTTATTTACAGCTTATTATATACCAAAAATACTATCTGACATTAATGAAACACTGTATAATAGCAGCAGTAACTTTGAGATGAATCTTTCCCCATAAAACTGACTTTAATCAGCTCCAGACGAAGTTCAGTGCTTCTAAAACTCTTTCTTTTCTTTCCAGGAACAAGACCAACCTGAAGACTGTCAGCTCTCATCTAACCAGACTAACTTCACCTGCCCGCTGCCCCCCCTCACCTCCACCCCCCCTGAAGAAGAAACCCCAACCAGCCAGGAGGAGGCG
The DNA here is from genome assembly GCA_008086565.1 of Thalassoma bifasciatum. Lineage (NCBI taxonomy): Eukaryota > Metazoa > Chordata > Actinopteri > Labriformes > Labridae > Thalassoma > Thalassoma bifasciatum. Next base: position 124,408 of record RPOG01001488.1, read on the forward strand.
GAGGGAGCGGATACAGAAAGTACCATCCCCGTCCAGAGCCAAACTGAGAGCTCCAGAGAGGAGAACGAGCCGAACAACGAGAAAACAGACGACAAAGACGAAGAACTTTCAAGTGAAATGAGTCAAGGAGAAAAGAAACCAGAGGAGGAGGGAGGGAAACAAGAAGAGCTGGTAGAAAAAGAAGAAGAAGAGGAGAAAACGAGGGAGAAAGAGGACATCGTTGGTGCTCCAACACCTGATCTCCATCCTTCCATCTCCGTGGAAGAAGAACCAGTTTTCTTACCAAAGGAAGTGGAGAAAACAGACGCCGTAAACCCAGACGCTCCTCTTCACCCTCTCCAGAGACGCCACCCGCCCACGAGAGGCTCCCACCTCACCAAGCGCGACAAAAAGATCATCGAAAAAATCAGGAGCTACTACGAGGCGGCCGCCGAGGCCGAGGAGGATGAAGAGGAAGACGAGGAGGAAGACAGGGGCTCAAAAAGGAGGAACAGTTTCTCACAAATCCCATCGGGTTTGGTGAAGGAGTCGGTGTCTCGCTTTGACGTCAGCGAACACCAGGGGGAGCCGGACGCCGGAGCATCGCTCACAGAAACAACCGAAGAAACGAAAAGACAAAGTGAGACAGAGCCGCTGGAGTCTCCTCCAACTAAACCTGCTCCTGAAAACCAAGAGGAGAATCCAGGTTCTGTTCTGGATTTGGATCCTGAGGGTTCGATAAAAACCCAAACCCTGATCGTTGAGAAGATCCAAGAGCGAGAAGAAGAGGCGGAGCTACAAGACCAAAGCGGAGAACCAAAGGAGGAGCAGGAAAAGGAGAAGACGAGTGAAGAGAAACCGTCTGAAAGTCAACAATCCAGTGTTGAAACAACCAAAACAAGAGGAAATGAAAACCATAAAGAACCATCAAAGCTTCTGTGCAAAACCCAGTCCACCTGGGCCAGAACCAAACAGCAAGAAGTCACCAAGACCAGCGGGAGCTTGGAGAGCCCCCCCACTAACGTTAAAGTGGGACGGTGGTCGCGCCACTCCAGGATCGTCACCGCAAACCGCGCCTTGTTCGAAGGCATGGCGTCGGACATCGCTGGGATCCGGTTGTTCGAGGCGAGTCCGGCGGAGGATTCTGTTCTGCTGGAGAACTCGGAGCGAATCCTCAGCAAAGTCCAAACGTTGGCTCAGATGTACAGCGTCAAAGCGAGCACCATGAAAGTCCCGCTGCACCAGAAACGGGCCAACGCAGCACGCAACCAACCGCCGCTCTCAGGTCGACTCTCCGGACTCTCTGGACTCTCGGCTCTGGAAGGTAAAACCCAAAGTTCCTCTCAGAGGCAGAATCTGACAGAACAACGACAACAAACGAGATACCTGATAGAAAAGAGAGAATCCCAGAAAGAGGTGAAACACAGAGTCCAGACTCTGACAGAGACCAGAACCACAACACAACCGGGTCACACCAAAACCCAAATACAGGCCTTTTACCAGAGCAGGGCTTTCAGCAGGAACCAGAACCAAACTCTGGGGCGAGGAGAGCGAGCGAGTCAGGACAAGAAGATCAGGAGAGCACACAGTCTGAACACAGGTGAGAGACAGGAGGTTTGGAGTTTTCTTAAAGTGACAGTGAAGAAAATCTGCGTAAAGTGGATAAACTGTCTTGAGTCGCTTATTTGTTTTGAAAGTGAAAGTGAAAGTAGAAGTAAATCTTCCTTTAAACTCTACTTTTCTTTGATCAGGACAAATTTTCCATCATAGAGTTGTTGTTTGATAAGTGACAACGATCAAACTTTGTGAGTTTGTAGGGATTTGAACTTTCTGCTCCGTACTACTTTTTTCACTTTTACTTAGGTAAAGTAGATGAATTTGTACTTTTACTTTTCTCAGCTTTTTTTTTTACACAAGTACTTGTACTTCTGCTTAAGTACAGAAAGTATGTCGGTCAATGAGATGACGTCCCTTATTTTGTGTCTGAGTGCAATATTTCCTTCCATCATGAATTGAGTATTTCATCACATGTATTTCTTTATTCTATGAAACCTGTGTTATTTGAACACATCTTTAAACTATTAAAATATAACATGTTTTTTTGTGTTTTGGTTCCTCAAACCCCCAAAATGTCAGGTGGTGCAACCGTCCTGACAAGTATCCACAGTAATTAAACTCTAAAAATTGAATGTCAGTTATTGTAAATGGAAATTAAAAATACAGTGGCATTATTTTATGCTTGAACCTTTTTAAATAAAACATTCTTTGCAAATAAAAAGAATTTTAAAGCTGTTGAGAAATGTCAAAAAACGTTTGTCCCGTAATTTTCACCTTGTCAAATGTCAGGGTGGTGCAACCGTAACATTAGACTTTTATTTTAAAGTGAAGAGAATAAAACAGGAAACAGGAAACTGCATCAGCCAGAGGAGCCCAAATGACATTTGTGACCAAGTGGAAAAGTTTGTAGATTTCTCTGAAATACTGATAAAAAAGGTTTTTTCACTTCATTGGTGACTGGAACAATTTCCATGTCAGGTGGAACAACCAATGTAATAATGTGAAATGTTATTTTAACATCAAATTATTTATCTTATTCACAAATAAAAGAAATGAAACACACAAAATGAAAATGTATGAGTCACTACAGACACTTGAGAGATACTTGCCAATAATTGCACACAGAAAAAATAACAGGAACATATAAATATATTTTCATATATTTGGTTGCTCCACCTGACATTTTTGGGTGCTCAAATTAAAAATACTAAAAAATAATGATCCTAAAAACTTTGAAATGTTGGTCAACTACTGAAATCTGTTAGAAAACATAATTCTTCTCTCAGAAATATGTTTCTATCTATTTTCAAAGAACTTTTTGAAAATACGTTTTTAGACCCTCTTTTTGTCATTGACCCATGTACTTTTTCCACCTCTGGATTTTAATCAGGCATGTGTCAAGAGATGAGACTTTTTCTAGATCACTCAGAAAGTCCTCACTGTCCCTTTAAGGCCTCGGCCCGACACTGTTGTTTCTTATTATCTCCTCTGAGTGAATCATTCTGTTTTGGGGTTTTTTCTCCAGATTTCCAGGAGACGGCGGTGACGCCCTGTGAGCCTCAGCTCTTCGGACACGTGTTGGTGAAGGAGCAGCTGAACCCGACCTGCCACCAACAAACCAACGGAGTCGTCCTGTCCAGGCCCAGAGACTTTATCTCCGCCCTGAGCAGAGACAGAGACCCCACAGACCCCACTGTGGGTCCAGGACCAGATGATGAAAACTTGTTTTCTCAGGTTCAGACAAACAGCTACAACTCAGCAGAGAAATCCTTCACAGCCTCCAGATTTAACTCCAATAAACGAGCTGAAGATCAGAGCTTCAGGTCCAGTTTCTCCACCTGTGACAGCGGCTCAGCACCAACCATGAACCTGGACATGGGGGGCGCCAGCTTCAGAGAAAACTGCTCTACGTCTCTGACAGGGAGAGGAGAATCTCTGACAATAAACCAGGATTATTCAGAGACCGTAAAGACGGAGCAAAGAGAGAGGTGAGAGGATGGTGTTTGCAGAAATAGTGGGTGGAGGGAGAGTGATTTTTGTAGTAAAAGTGAAGGTGCTTAATTATGCTGCATGAAGTATAATGACAAGGAAAAACTTCAGTTTAACTGGTAGAAAATTTTGAGGTAGATGTCAAGGTTTTTGATAAATGGTCAAAATTATGGGACAACTAAAAGTCAAACGTTTGAAACACAAAGTCAATATAAGGGGCCAAAAGTTGGAACCTGGAATTAAAAAGAATAAAAATTTGATTTTTAAAGTCAAAATTCTGCAGTAAAAGTCAAATTTTTTAGCTAAAAAAACAAATTTTGAGTTTTAGAGTGTCAGTTTTAGGTTAGAAAGTGAAAATTTTGAAATAAAAAGTCAAAATTATCAGGAAAAAGTAGAAATTTTGAGCTCCACAATCAAATCTTTGAGCTTTTAAGGCAAAACTTTGAGTGAGAAAGCCAAACATTTTGAGATTAATAGTGGCAAAGTTGAAATTTTGAGTTACAAAAAAAAATCAAAATCTGACTCTGCAATTAGAAGCAATGATAGAAAAGCCAGGTCTTTGAGTTTTAAAGTCACAATCCTGAGATAACATGTTTAAAATTTTGAACATAAATAGTCTCAATTATTAGACAATTGTTGAAATCTTGAACTGAAGAATCAATTTTTTATTTTAAAAGTCAAAATTTTGAGATAAATAGTCAATATCAAGTGGCAAAGTTGAAATTTTCGGTTTGAAGACATCAAAATTTGAGTCTACAAGTCAAATCAGTGATATAAAAGCCAGTACTTTGAGTTATCAAAGTCAAAATCCTGAGATAAGAAATCCAAATTTTGAAATAAATAGTCAAAATTATCACGAAAAAGTAGAAATTTTGAGCTCCACAATCAAATCTTTGAGCTTTAAAAGACAAAAATTTGAGTGAGAAAGCCAAAATTTTGAGATAAATAGTTTTGGGGCAACGTTGAAATTTTGAGTTATAAAAAAAAAATCAAAATCTGACTCTGCAATTAGAAGCAAAGATAGAAAAGCCGGGTTTTGAGTTTTAAAGTCAAAATTTTGAACATAAAAAGGCAAAATTATTAGACAATTGTTGAAATCTTGCACTAAAGACTCAAATTTTTATTTTAAAAGTCAAAATTTTGAGATAAATAGTCAATATCAAGGGGAAAGTTGAAATTTTTGGTTTGAAGACATCAAAATTTGAGTCTAAAAGTCAAATCAGTGATATAAAAGCCAGTACTTTGAGTTATCAAAGACAAAATCCTGAGATAAGAAATCAAAATTTTGAAATAAATAGTCATAATTATTAGACAAGTGTTGGAATCTTGAACCTTAAAAATCAAATTCTGGATTAAAGAGTCAAATTTTTGGGATAAGGACCAATAAAAACTAAGTTTCTTTTGCTTTTTTGTTTGTTGGATTGACTGTGTAGTCTCTGTTTTTTTTGTGTCTGTTCTGCAGGTTGGATGGAAAAACAGAAACATTCTTAGAGGATAAAACACCCGTCTACATCAGTCCGACCCCCCCAGATCAGTCTGAGCCTGGTCCTTTAACCAACACCGTACCACAGCTGAGTTTTCCCACAGAAAGAAATGAGACGGAGAAACATGAGCAGAATGTTCCAGATGTTACAGAATTTACAGAGTTTACAGGAAACGATAAAGTGATGGACGTCGCTTTGACACAGGTTGAAACAGACGGATACAGATCAACGATGCTGAGCTCAGAACAGACTCAGGAGGAAAAGTTTCACCTCCTGGAGTCATCAGAGGAACAGAAGAAAGAAGAGCCTCAGTTTACTCAAACTAAACCAAACCAGACGGCGTTTGAGCTCAAAGATTCGCCTCCACAAACCAGAACCATTCTTCAGGGCTCAGCGTTAGTTTTCACAGAGCAGACGCATCATCACTGTGGAGAAACGCCGTCATCACAGAGTCATCACGTCACACCTGAGTCTTCACGTGACTTTAACCACGCTGCAGAGACGACAGCGAGTCTGTGGCTTCAAAACGCAGAACCACAATCGACCCACGCAACATCTGTGTCAGCCGCTCCGGCTCGACTGGTTCTGTCTGACAGCAGGGATGATGGGAACTCACCTCAGTATGAGCTCAGGTATTTATTCCACTGATTATTCAGGAAACAACAGACCTGAGTAATGAGCTCATTTAGCTTATTTTCCTCCTCTGATGAAGTCAAACGTTAATTCAGAAACGACTCAAAGGTTAAATCGGGCAGAGCGATCTCCAAAGAATGAGCCTGAGGACTTTTCTTAAACGCTCGCAAATTGTACAGTCTGAAGAATAATCATGGGAAAGGAATCTTATCTTGGCATGAAACGACATCAGCCACAAACGTGTGTGTGTGTGTGTGGGATAAAAGTTAAAAAAACATTGTTGAAACAAACTGGAGTGAATTAACAAACAGGATACTTGTGTTCGTTTATTTTATCGCCTCTTAAATGGGAACAAACAAACTATTTGAGGGTGAAAAAAGGAAGTACCGTACTGCAAAGTGGGATTTACACACCACAAAATGATAATCTAATATTGAGGATATAATATGCATTTCATTTATTACAGAGGTCAAAATGCAATATTTCTTCAAACAGAAATGTGTCAAAATATCAGAAACAGTTTTTACAGCAGATGTTTCCTGTTCTACACCAGAGTTACTCAACCAAAGAGACAAACTGTTAAAAACTACCTTTATAAAAGAAACTATACAAGTGGAGAAAAGAGGAAAAAACAGCAAAAAGTAGCAATAAATGGGGAAAAAGTAGTTTAAGGTGGCAGAAATTGAGCTAAAACCTGGAAAATACTCATGGAGCTGCAGAAAATTGGCCAAAAGTGACAAAAAAATGGTGTGAAAAGTGACTGAAATAGCCAAAAAGTAACAAGTATTAGCAAGAAGGATTTGGGATGAAACTTTAAAAAAATTCAGAAGGTAGGAAATGGTGACAAAAGTGACGAATACAGTGAAAAGTGGTGATGATGGCCAGAGTCAACAAAAATGTCAAGAAAGTTGGGATTAAACTCGGAACATAGTCAGAAGTCAACAAGAAATGGTCCAAAAGTGGCAAAAAAGGAGTGAAAAGAGGCAAAAATGGGCAAAAATAACAAAAAATGGCAGTAAAAACTTTTTTCCACAACAAACTGAAACTTAAACTGACGTGACTGAAGTCTTGATTCATCATGAGCCTCCAGCAGATGCCCCGCCCCCTGGTGTCTGGCTGCAGTATAGGTCATAAGCCCCGCCCCCTGGTGTCTGGCTGCAGTGTAGGTCATAAGCCCCGCCCCCTGGTGTCTGGCTGCAGTATAGGTCATAAGCCCCGCCCCCTGGTGTCTGACACGTCATATCCAGTATTCCCCCGCCCCCTGGTGTCTGGCTGCAGTATAGGTCATAAGCCCCGCCCCCTGGTGTCTGGCTGCAGTATAGGTCAGGGGTTCCCAAACTTTTCCACCTTTGACCCCCAAAATAGCAGCGTTAGGGACTGGTGACCCCCTGCTGTGGTACAACACTAATGGGACAATCCAAAAACAGACAAAAACAAACAAAACCCTCCCTGAGGATACTTAATTTAACTGATCAATACAAAATTTACCGACTAATGTGCACTTTGCTGAGTTCACGGCATCAAACTTGAACAAAAAAATGTGAAAAACAGATAAAACATTTTCTGTTTGCATAATTTTATATTATCTTTAACCCCAATTTTTGCTTTTATTCTCACAATAATGGATGAAATGTTCATGAATTGTTCATAGTTTTTGATTTTGGGACACATTCCATGACCCCCTATCAATGTCTCGCGACCCCCAAAGGGTCCCGACCCCCACTTTGGGAACCACTGGTATAGGTCATAAGCCCCGCCTCCCCATGTATTCCAGATATGAGCCGGGAAAACTTTAGAAAATTACGATACCTGGTAGAAACGTTTCTCTCATCCTTACTCTAAGGTGGTATGATGATGTCATCTGGCTGCATGGTGTTCAGGTGTTTTTTTTCCTGAGAAGTTAGTTTCTCATTAGTTATTGGACGTTAAAAACCGCGATATAAGTTTAGTTTTATGATAGTTGACAGCTGCCGTTGGTGAGTAGTTTTTATAAGTTGACTAAAGATGCTCACTCCTGTTTCCAGCTCTGTAAATGTCTCTTTAACACCGACTCTCCTTCAGTTTCAGGGAACCAGACCATCAGAGCTCGAGGAACTTTGGCCTCCAGTTTCATCCGAGACCTTTACTGGAAACATCCAGATCAGAGGAGAGACAACAGTTCGCTTTTTCCAACCAGAATACAAACCTCAGACACCAGCCGCCTCCCACGTCCTGCTCCTCGCCGTTTTGGGCTGTTCCAGCGCCCCCCCCCCTCCCTGCACCTCATGAGGATTACTCAGCGGACTCTTTCTCCAGGACGCTTCCCTGTTTCTCACCAACTCTCTCCTCTGGCGCCCAAATCCAGGATCCTCCTCCTCCTCCGCCCTCGTCCTGTAGGTCGTCGTCCGTCAGAGCAGTTCCTCCACCCTCCCCCTCTTCCCTCCGCTCCCCCACGTGCTCCTCCCCCGTCGCTTCCAGCTCTGCTTTCACCAGATCCTTAGCGGCGTCCTGCATCAGCCAGTCCATCAGTCAGAGTTTGGCGAGGAAGAGCACGCAACCAAACCGAGCCAACCAGAACACTTCTGCTCACGTGCGGCAGCGCTCGCCGTCGCCCAAACTCCCGAGCCACAAAGATGGCAACCCCCACCCGAAGAGTCCACCATCTTCTCCGTGGTCGACCTGCCCGTCTCCGTCTCTTTCCCAACGCCCTCCTTCCCCGTCGATGGGTGCGGTTTATCGCCAACCTCCCCACTCGCCGTCTCCTCGTCACTCCTTCCTTCACGCCAAAACCGACCCAACGAAGAACGCAAACAACAACAACAGCACCTGCAGAACAAACCGCGCTGGTCAACAGAAGGTGCAGCTCGCCAACGGTACCGCCATCGCTACGACGACGCAACACCCCCATGATCCTCTCTGGTCGGCGTCCCACAACCGTGTGGCTCGGCCTTTCTCTGCGTCCGAACCCAGCTCCAGAGTCCAGTCCCCGTCTCCTTCTCGCCTCTGCTCGCCACCTCCTCAACACAATTACTCCTCCCCCATGGCGCAGAAACCCCCCCACCCCCGCAGCTCACGAGGAGGGGACGCAAGTTCCCATAATCCACTTGGTCTCACTTTGGAGCTGCCCAGGGCGTCGACGTGTCTGAGCCCCAGGATCCTTTCTCCGCCTCCGATTGGCGTTTCGGTGAATATTTGGACCAATAACGTCGCGACCCCCCAACCCAGACACCCAAGACTCGCTCACTCCTCCCCCTCGCCGTCCAGTTCCTCCTCGCTGGGCTCGCCAACTCAAGAGAACGCCTTCTACCCGAACACCTCCCCATCTTTGGTGTCATTGCGGAGTCCAAGAGCGACCTCTCCTCCATCATCCACATCCTCCCAAACCCTGCGGAGGTCGTTCTCCACCACGCTTGCCGATCGCCCCCCCAGCCCAGCAAGGAGCAACTCAAGTGGAGCGCGTCGTTCCTGGGCGGACGGCGGTCACAGGTCGTTTGGTTTTGGCGGCACCGGCTTGCACGAGTCTTGTCCAACCAGTCCGAGGAGCGGATGGTCGTCTTACAGCAACTCGCCGTCCTGCCTCAGCCCTCGCGCCGGGCTCCAATCCCCCCTCTCACCCGCCAGACTCACCCCAGGTAAAAGCTCCCTGGGGGGTCAGCACTTCACCAGTGTGCCGTGGCCGGACGTTCGAGAGCTGTCGCACAAGTACAACGGATCTGAAAGCCCTGATCTTGGCGCCATGTCCGCGAACAGCGTATCCCAAACCCTGCTCTCCTCTCCGGCTCCATCGGACAACCACACGGCGACGGCGTGGGGCGACCCCGAACTGGAGGAGGGTCATTGCCGCAGCCAGTTGATCTGCGCTTACGTTGCTCGACCGACCTGTGAACAAACCCTCTCCCCTCCACCTGTTTCCTACCCCCACCACAACTACCAACCCCCCGTGAAAGCACAGCCTCAGGTCCAAATCAACATCACCACCACCCCCGTACCTTCGGTCGCTTCCCCGTTGGCGTCAACAAACGCGTCACCGATCCCCTTTACGCATCCGCACCCTCCAAAAGCGGCGAGCCAGAAGACCAGTTACGCCACCACGGTCAATCTGCAAATCGCAGGAAGTGGACGGATAACGTCCTTCAGCACCGCTCAGGTGAGCTTGACCCAAACGCTGCAGGGCGGCGCCGGAGCCGGAGCGCAGGGTCAGGTGACGAGGAGGGTCAGCATCAATGGACTTTCACACATCCCCTCCCCTGTTCACCAGAGCTGTGACGGACGGTGAGAGACGGAGGTTTTCATGGCATTAAACCACAAAAAAGGGCCAAAGAAACTGAAAAAAGGACAAAAAGGAGGTGATTCAACTTTGTTTGCACCTCCAACTTTTTCACCTGCAGGACAGTCGAGTGTTTTCTGATTTAAGTTGCTCCTGTCACATGTGTGCACCTTATCAGGGTAGGACATTAGGCTCAGTCAATTCTTGACGGCAAAGATTTCACCGATAATTCTTTTTCTACCTGCACAAAGCTCTTATGCAACGGTTTAAAGTACAACCACAATTCCAGTGAAGTTTAGACGTTGGATAAAACGTAAATAAAGACAGAAAAGAATGATTTGCAAATCCTGTTTATCCTCTATGAAAAAAAACACTACAAAGACAAGATATTTAACGTTCAAACTGATAAACTTTATTATTTTTTCCTAAAAAGCTTGTTCAGGTTGATGTTTCCTGTGTTTCATCACTTTTCCTTTAACTGGTTCAGTGTTTGTGAACTGAGGACACTAATTGTTGAAGCTTTGGAGCTGGAATTCTTTCACATTCTTGTTGATGAACAACTTCAGTTGATCAACAGTCCCAAAGTCTCTGTTGTTGTATTTTGTTCTTCATAATGTTCCACACATTTTCAATGGGAGACAGGTCTGGACTGCAGGCAGGTCAGTCTAGTAGCTGCACTCTTCTACTACGGAGCCACGCTGTTGTAACAGGAGCAGAATGTGTCTTGGTTTCATTGTCTTGCTGAAATAATCAGGGACGTCCCTGAAAAAGACAAAGTGTCTTGGATGGCAGCAGATGTTGCTCCAAAACCTGTTTGTACCTTTCAGCATTAATGCTGCCTTCACANGTATCGTCCTTGTCTTGAGTTCAGTTTCTTGTAGGTGTGTTGTCAAGTTCTTGTCTCCTGTGTCTCTGGCTGTGTCTTAGATTTTCTATTTTCATGAGGTTTGGGACTTTTGAGTTTATTTCTAATAAATCCTTTTGGGTTAAATTCTGCTATCGGCTCCACCTCGACTGGTGTTTCTCACGATACCTGACACATTGTTGTTAAACTGTTGGACTGTTTGCTCACGCAGTTGTTGACAAAGTGGTGAACCTGGCTCCATCTTTGCTTGTGAAGGACTGAGCCTTTTGGGGATGATGCTCCTTTTATACCCAATCATGACACTCACCTGTTTAAATCAACCTGTTCACCTGTGGAATGATCCAAACAGATGTTTTTGCAGCATCGGCAACTTTAACAGACTTTTGTTCAACCTGAACAAGATTTTTAGGAACAAAAATGAGTGAATAATTACAATAAAAGCAATTTAGTTTCCAGTTTGACCAATAAATATCTTGTCTTTGTGGTGCATTGAATCAAATGTAGGTTGAATAAGATTTGCAAATGGTATTCTGTTTTCATTTACGCGTCAAACAACGTCCCGACTTCATTAGAATTGTTGTTGTAAAATCAGAAACTCACAGGTGCTGTATTTCTCCAAAATGAGCTCTTTATAGCTCTGAATGTCTGGACACAGTCAGAAATATTTCATTTAACTTTACTCGGTGCTTTAAACTCTCTCGACTTCTTGGAGGGAAAAGTGACTCAGACTTTTTTTTTTTAAACTCTCATATTTGCTTATCCTGCAACAACAAACCATCACAATAACTAAATGTATTTGTACTTTTACTCTCATTGTCATTTTTCTTATAATCTGTTAAATGTACGTTGATGTCCGGCTTTTCCAGCTGGTGGTAACTGTGGTTATTAATATTCTGTTTTTCAATCATTTTATTATTATTATTATTATTTTATTGTTTATTTATGATGTTTATATATTCTCTGTGGCACTTATTATCCTTAAAGTAATGTTGGTATTTTGCACAGTGTCCTCAGCTCTTGGGTGCATGTATTGAGTGTTAATTTGTGTTTTTATGTGTGTGTGTGTGTGTGTGTGTGTTTTAAATGACGTGTCTGTCAAGTTTTTCTTCGACTTCAGACCAAGCTGATATCTGTGTGGATTTCACGCTGACTCTGTCTCTGTCGCGTCGTTGGCTTTAAGTTCTCTCTGTTCTCGATGTTGAGTTGTGAAAAGTTTTGTGAGAAAGTCGACGAGATGGAAATAAATGCATGACCCCTCAGAGGGAAATAAACGCACGGTTTTTACACGTTGTCTAAGAAATGAATAAATTCTGTAAAAGGAAAAGATGAGGAAACATGAGCAGCAGCATGGTGACTGACGTCTGCAGGATTTTGTGCTAAAAACAATAAAAAAAACTCAACTTACAGCCTGGTGGTCTTTATCAAAGGGTGGAGGGAGGTGAAAGGGTGTAAACTGGATATAAACTGACATGTTCAGCTAAAATGCTGTGGATGGAGGGAGGAAAGTTCTTATGGTAAAAATACAACAATAATTGGCGAGCCAGCCACGAGAAATACAGTCAGGCTCAAAAAGACCATTGTTGTGCTATATTTCAGAGGTTATAACTCAAGTATAAAAGGTCAAAATTCATCAGTGACACCTCATTTGAAAGATTTAAGTCTCTAGTTTCAGAAAATGTTGTGTTTTCATTTGTGGTTAAAGTCCACATCAGGATAAATGCAGCTGAAACACCTTTTTTTTTACTCTTCATTTTCTTTTACAATGAATCTTTGATCATCATTAACTCCAAGATGCTTCATGTCAGACATAAAACATCCACCACATCACTTCTACACTTTCTCATCTACATCTGGGTGAAATTTGAGCTTTTTAGGTAAAACTTTGTCGGAGTTAGAGAGTTTTTAGTCTCACACTGTAAAAACTGAAATCTAAGCAAGTCATTATGTCTTATTTCTAGCAACATTTATCTTTGTTTTTCTTGATCTGAGCCACATTCACCAGACCAGGTCATCAAAATGTCTTATTTTAAGTTTTTTAAAGACAAAAATAAGGTTCAAATTGCTTGTAACAAGTGAAAAAAAAATCTGCCAATGGGATAAGAAAAAGTTTCTTGTATCAAGACATCTTTCTAATTTCAAGAAACTTTATGACAAATTTGTCTTATCCAATTGGCAGATTTTTTTGACTTGTTTCAAGCAATTCAGACCTCATTTTTGTCTTTAAAAAACTTAAAATAAGACATTTTTATGACCTGGTCTGGTGAATGTGGCTCAAATCAAGAAAAATAAGACAATTTTTACTACAAATAAGAAATAATGACTTGCTTAGATTTCAGTTTTTACAGTGCAGGTGAAGACTCTGTGCAAACAAAACCAGCTTTATCAGTGCTCAGTGTCCTCTTTGTAGTCAACTTTGTTCTCTCTGTGAAAAGGTTAAAGCTAAAAATTCTATAATTACAGCTCCTGGTCAACAAACGAGCCTGTTAGGAAGAATTTACATAGTATGAGCTACTGCTACAGGCTAGTGAAGCAGAGAGCAGTTGTTGTATAAATCAGGCTCTCCTGGCATCAAATCTCCGTGTATCGAGATGGAGACACTTGTGTAGCTGGGAGTCTAAGGAAATTAAATTTGTCAAGCTTTGCCTGCAAGGAGCTTAAGTTTGAGAACCCAAGAGCAGAACACAGAAGTAGAAAGAAGGTGAACAGAGTTTATTGACCAAAGTGAGTCCAGAGATGAAATAGAGTGAAAGTCTGAGTTAAAAAATCCAAAAAGCCCAGAAATGCAGGTCACTCCTGCACACCTGACTCCACTCCTGCAATCAACACACACACACACACACTTGCAGCTTTGTCAGATTGACATTGAGGAGGAAATGCTCTAAGACTGTGAAGCTGCTGTTATTGATGAGAACGGACACGACAGACAGACAAACAACGGACTTTACAGGAGAAATTTCACCACTTGGAATAATTTGATGAAACATTTGATATGTTTGAACTCTGGATTCCTCTGGTGGAAAGGAGAGAGAATATTCAGGGTACGGGCGTCAGGATGTGACGTAATGACCCCAAACAGGTAGGATGTCCACGTTGTTGTGATCACTATCAGAGTGATTCTTTCACTAATTAAGAAAACTGTGAAAGAAACTCAGAGACTGAAATGTGAAGAATCTCAAAATTTGATTTTTTTACGTCAAATTTTCAACAATTGAAATTTTCACTTCTTATCTCAGGATTTTCACTTGGAGAGCTCAAATTACTGACTTTTATATCATTACTTTGACTTTTTAACTCAAAATTTGGATTTTTTTTCTCCCCAAATTTCAACTTTGTCTCATAAAATTTAATATTTATTTCATACTTTTGGCTTTCTATCTCAACTTTTTGACTTTAAAATCTCAAAATTTGATTGATCAGTTCCAAATTTAAACTTTTGCCTGATAATTTTAACTATTTATTTCAAAATTTTCACTTCTTATCTCGGGATTTTGACTTTGATAGCTCGAATAACTGACTTTTTTTTAATCATTATTTTGACTTTATTGGCTTGATTTACTGACTTTTATATCATTATTTTGACCTTGATAGCTCCAAGTACTGAATTTTTCATCATTACTTTGACTTTTTAACTCAAATATGTTTTTTTTTCCACCCAAAATTTCAACTTTGCTCCATCAAATTAAATATTTATTTCAAACTTTTAGCTTTCTATTTCAAATTTTTGACTTTTAAAGGTCAGAATTTGATTGTTCAGTTCCAAATTTAAACTTTTGCCTGATAATTTTAACTGTTTATTTCAAAGTTTTCACTTCTTATCTCAGGATTTTGACTTTGAAAGCTCGAATAACTGACTTTTTTTTATCATGACTTTGATTCTTTAACTCAAAATTTGGATTTTCTTTTCACCCCAAATTTCAACTTTGCTCCAAAAGTTGCGTATTTTTTTAAACTTTGCTTTTAATCTCAAATTTTTGACTTTTAAAACTCAAAATTTGATAGTTCAGTTGCAAATTTCAACTTTTGCCGGATAATTTTAACAAAAAAAAAAAAAAAAAAAAAAAAAAAAATAAATTTTGACGTTTTATCCCAGAATTTTTTTTCTAAAAACTCAAATCTTGATTTTGAGATCAGAAATGGACTTATGCTCAATGTTATGGCTATGAATCTCAAAACTTTGACTGTGATAGCTCAAATTACTGACTTTTAGATCATTACTTTGACTTTTTGACTCAAAATTTGGATTTTTTTTTCACCCCAAATTTCAACTTTGCTCCATCAAATTAAATATTTATTTCAAACTTTTGGCTTTCTATGTCAGGTTTTTGACTTTTAAAGCTCAAAATGTGACTTTTCAGTTCCAAATTTAAATTTTCCCTGATAATTTTGACTGTTTATTTCAAAATTTTGACCTTTAAACCCAAATCTTGATTCTTTAGCTTGAAATTTGACTTTCATATTCATATAATGGCTATAAATCTCAAAATTTCTGACTTTTATTTCAAGATTTGGACTATAAAACTCAAAATTTGATCTTTTTTTTTTTAACTCTAAGTTTTAACTTTTGCCCTGTAATATTGACTTTATATTTCAAACGTTTTTGTAGTCGTGATGTTTCAAACAACAGGGATACTAAAAGAGTAACTCTTTTATATGTGGATAATAATTACCAGACTGAGCAGTTAGATAAGACAGTCAGAGGCTGAAGTGAAGGTGGATTATTATATATTATTATATTATATTATATATATTAAGGTGGATTATTATATATTATTATATTATATATATTATTATATTATATTATATATATTAAGGTGGATTATTGTTATTATTTTCTCAGTGAAAGCCTCAGGAGATCCTCATGCATTAAGCTTTTACAAGGCAGTCAAACGTGTAGAAAATAGATTTTACAATGTTTTTATTGTGAATCACACAAATCATTTCTCTGTGAGTCATTTGATTTAAGAGTCTCCACCCCCACCCCACCCCACGCCCTGCTCTTCACCTGTCCTCACACATACTTTTCTCCTCTGTCAGATTTTTCTGAGCTGGAGAAACAGATCAGTGAGATACCTGAGCAGGATAAAACCAGTTTTAAACTCTGAATCTGTGAAACCAGTCTGCAAATATTTGATCTGACAGTTTTACTTTTGCTTTTCTCTGCGTGGAGACTTTGACCCCTTGGTTTTTTTTTTTATCTCCGTTCGCCGTGGCTCGTTCAGGAGCAGATGTCTTCGAAGGATCTTTCTCTCAAAGTAAGAGCTGTTTCAAACTTGGTTTTAGTGTTTTATGGAGACAGAAGAGACAGATTAACAGTCAGCTGACAGAAAGAAGAAAGAGAGGAGGGTATTTTATTCTTCTTCAGGTTTTAAATCTTCAATGATTTAAGCTCAGACAGTAAAAACATCCTGACTCTTCTTGATCTCATTTTCAGAAACAATCAGTGAACTCCTCTGTAGACGTCTTTATTTTTTTTATAGCTCATAATTATAAACTCATTTACAGACTCTGACTTCAACAGTCCTTTAAGATTTTTCTCAGCTTGTTACTTAACTTTTTAAAGCTCATTTTGTTTCTGAAAGTAGCACCAGATCTTCAGGTCACTTAAGGATATAATTTGACCTTAATCTCAAATATTGCCATTTTTCTCTAAGTTTTAACTTTTATCTCATAACCTAGACTTCTTTTATCTAATGATTTTGAACTTCTAATCTTGTATTTCAGATCTATGTATCTCAGATTTTGACTTAATTATCCAGAATGTCCACTTTGTACCCTGAAATTTTGACTTTATTTACTCAAAATTTGTATTTATTAGTAATGTTTTGGTTTTTCCTTTATTAATCTCATTATTTTTCTCAAAATTTTAACTATTTATCTCAATTTTCTTTTCTTTTATCTCCAAATTTCTACATTTCATCCAAGAATTTTAATTTTAATGTCTCAAAAATTTGACTTTATCTCAAAACTGGCTTTTTTTTCACAATTTTGTCCCTTATCTCAAAATTTGGTGGACATTTCATCATAGGCCTTGTTGACTCCTCTCCAAATGGAACAATGTTTATGGTTGTGGACAAAAAGTTCACTTTTGCTCTCATCACTCCAAATGACTTTGTTCCAGAAGTTTTGAGGCTTGTCTCTGTGCTGTTTGGCGTTTTGTAAGCAGGAAACTTTGTGGCATTTGTGTAGAAATGTCTTTCTTCAGCCCATTTTTCCTCAAGTGCCTCCTTATTGTGCATCTTGAAACCTTTTGACTCTCCAGGTTGTTTCGTCGTTTTCTTGCCATTTTTGTTGACTTTGGCCCATTTTTGATGCTTTTCACTTCTTTTTGCCACTTGTGGATCATTTGTTGTTACCGTCTGACTATTTTCCAACTTTTATCTCAGTGGTTCCCAACCTTTTCCAGTTCAGGGCCCACTTTTAAGTCTCAAAAATTTTAGCGGCCCACCTCCAACCCTATCAGTACGAAGGCTATATGATGCTTTGATAGACTTCTATTTGTAACATTGACTGGAAATGCAAGAAAAAAAAAATGCAATTAAACCCAAAATGTAATGACTGGTGAATAATGTAACGGATACAGAGCCCGAAACATAAAAACCATTTGCCCACAATGTAACAACTTGTTAAATTTTGGGTCAGTGATTACATTTTTGGGTTATACAAAATTAATTTTATTACATTTCTAGTTGTATCACATTTTTTGATTATTGCATTTCATGTCTTTGTTAAATTTGCGGTCACATTACATATAGGGCTTGAACATGATTAATATCCTTAAAGTTTTAACATTTGAATATTTTTCTGTATATTTGTATCTTTATATAATTCCTCCTCATTAAATTTCAGACTATTTTGGGAATGATTTGGCGGCCCACTTGCAATACCTCTGCGGCCCGCCAGGGGGCCACGGCCCACAGGTTGGGAATCACTGTTTTATCTTGTTTTTTGTTGACTTTAGCCTTTTTTTAACCACATTCCCCTGGTTTTTTTGTCATTTTTTAACCATTTTATCTACTTTCTGAATTTTTTCCACGTTTCCCCCAAATTTTCTTGCCATTTTTTGTTGCTTTTTGCCCATTTTGGTCACTGTCCACCTATTTTTTTTGCCACTTTTGACCCATTGTTGCTACTGTCTGAGTGTTTTCCAGGTTTTGGCCCAATTTTCTTGCTAATTTTGTTGCTTTTTGGCTATTTTTGCCAACTTAAACTAAGTTTTATTCCTACTCTTTGCTGTTTTTGTCTCTTTTCTCCACTTGTATAGTTTCTTTTGTAAAGTTAGTTTTTAACAGTTTGTCTCTTTGGTTGAGTAACACATCTTGAAACAGCCAGACCACATTCTTTCAGAGAGTCAGCTTATTATTTACCAAAAATACTATCTCACATTAATGAAACAATCTTACCCCATAAAACTGACTTTAATCAGCTCCAGACGAAGTTCAATGCTTCTAAAACTCTTTTCTTTCCAGGAACAAGACCAACCTGAAGACTGTCAGCTCTCATCTAACCAGACTAACTTCACCTGTTTTTGCTGTAAGTTGGTGAAGTGAAGATAAATCTGAGCTCAGAATCTGTGTTTCCTCTACTCCTCAGATACTCCAACATCTCTGTAAGTGTTTTTAAATCTGTCTCTGGATCTCAAACTAACTTTAATTGAATCCACAGGTGTCGTGTTCGGCTGACGGGGCCTCAGGTTTTTCCAGAAACGTCTCTTCCAGAGAAAGAGAGGGAAACCTTTGGGAGAGCAGCAGAGGGAGCAGAAAGCAGCAGAGCTCTAATCTCTCTCTCTCTCTTCAGCCTGCAGAGAAGAAGTGGAGGAATGGGAGGAGTGAGGACGTGTAAAAAGGAGGGAGAGTGAGAAAGAGAGAGGGAGAGAGGGGAGTAAACAGCTCATCATCTGCAGACAGATCTGTGAAGCGTGTGGAGACACAGTTTAAGAGAATCAGCAGCTGCTGCTGGAGGGAAAACGTCTTTTTCTTTTCAGCTCCTGAAGCTCCAGATGTTTCTCTGATGGAGTTTTATTAACCACCACCATGTGATGCCGCTGTTGGATTTTCTGCGCCATGCTGATCCGGAGGCGATGTGTGGCGAGTTTGTGTGTCTTCTGTCTGCTCGCTGTGACGCAGAGGCTTGCAGCTCAAAACTGTCTCCAGGAAATCCAAAAAACGGTGGATCACTTCATGACCAAGGCCCCGATGGTAGGAACTTCACTCTGACAGCTGTTCTCCACCCGGGGGCCCTGACCCCAAAACATTTCACATTTCATCAATATTCAATCACAAAATTCAGGCAGGGTTGTTTGAGTTGTTTCCTGCTTCATTGTTTTTACAAAATTTGTTGTATCAGTTAAGTTTTTATAATCTGCAAAAACTGAAATCTAATCAAGTCATTATGTCTTATTTGTTGTAAAAACTGTCATATTTTACTTGATTTGAGCCAAATTCTCAAGACCAGTTCTTAAAACAGTCTTATTTCAAGTTATTTAAAGACAAAAAGGTCTGAATTGCTTGAAACGTAAAAAAAAATCTGCTAATGGGATAAGAAAAATTCACAAGAAACATTTTTCTTTATCCCATTGGCAGATTTTTTTGACTCGTTCAAGCAATTCAGATCTTATTTTTGTCCATAAAAAACTTGGAATAAGACATTTTTCTTGCACTGGTCAGCTGAATGTAGCTCATATTGAGACAAATACAACAATTCTTTACTACAAATATAACACAATGACTTGCTCTGATTCTGGTTTTTGCATGTAGCACTGCAAAAACTGAAATATAAACAAGTTATTATGTCTGATTTGTTGTAAAAATTGTCTTATTTTTCTTGATTTGAGCCAAATTCACTAGACCAGTTCTTTGAACAGCCTTATTTCAAGTTATTTATGGACAACAAGGTCTGAATTGCTTGAAACAAATTTAAAAAAATCTGCCAATGTGAGGAGAAAAAATCACTTGCAAAGGTCCTTAATACAATAAACTTTTCTCTTACTCTATTGGCAGATTTTTTGACTAATTTAAAGCAATTCAGACCTCATTTTTGTCTTTACATAACTTGAAATAAGACATTTTCCTGGTCAGTTGAATGTGGCTCATATTAAGAAAAATAAGAACTTTTACTGCAAATAATACACAATGACTTGCTCGGTTTTTGCAGTTTTCAACAAGTGATTCTTTATATTTTGCACTGCAAAAACTGAAATCTAAACAAGTCATCATGTCTTATATTTCGTAAAAATGTATTTTATTCTTCATATGAGCTACATTTACTGATAAGTCTGGGAAAAACTACTCATTTTAAATTATTTAAAGACAAAAATGAGGTCTGAATTGCTTGAAACAAGTAGGAAAAAAATCTGACAATGGAGTAAGAAAAAAGTTTCTTGTGTTGAGACATTATTTGCATTTCAAGATACTTTACAAGTTAGTTTTTCTTACTTCGATAAAAGTCTTGATTTGAAATATTTAGTTACTTTTCAATACATTGCACTGACGTTCTAGATATTTAGCTAAAACTTAGTATTTATCTAAGATTTCTAAATGCTTGACAAACTCTGAACTGCAGCTGAAACGTCTGAACTGGATTGATCTGCGGGAATGTGACTTTGCATGTTAACGAATTATTTAGAAATCTTTGCTTGAGATTTAGAAAGCTTAGATAAATATTTTTAACGTAAACTAAATGTTTGGAAACGTGGCTAAAAATCTAGAATCAGGACATTTATGTGCAACATTTAATATTCTGATAAAACATTTAACATTAATATAGAACATTTGACAAATATATTTCACAAATATTTCTCTGTTTCAGGGCTTAAATATGGAGAAATGTTGTTGTTTGGAGTGTGAGCAACTTTACAAATTTGCATATTATCTAAATATTTAGAAATCTTTGCTAAATAATTAGAATATAAACTAAATGTTTCGAAGCGTAGCTAAATATTTAGAAACAGAACTCACAACTTTTTTTCTAAATTCAAATAAAAAGTGATATTTAAGGGCTAAATGTGGAGGAATGTTGTTGTTATTTGTAGTTCGTAATTTACTGTATTTCTGATTGATGGTTTAAACTTATAAAGACTCCAAAAACAAAAAAAAGGGAAACAATATAAACACTCAAAATGAAACATGGGCTGTTTTTCTTCCCATTGCTTCGTTGCATTTTTTTTTTTTGCATGTTTTGTTTTTGTTTTGTTTTTTTTTAATTAAAAATGAGAACAAATAAATAACTTAATACCAGTGCATGTTTAAAGTGGGATCAGGACGGTAAAAGGTTGAGAACAGTTTCTCTGACCCTTCTTTACTTTTTCAGTCTGCAGCTGCTGCGTTTTCTCTCTGCTCGTCTCTGACTGATACATGGGCGGATTGACCTTTGACCCCAGCGTTTTCTCTCTATCACTCGTGACTCACGATGCATTTCATAATATTTCCATGGCAGCTGATAACGTCAGGCTGCAGCTCGTGTTTTTATTTTCTCTGCACAGAAACGTCTGAGGAGAAACGTGGTCAGAGTGAAATGTTTCTCTGAGAGTTAATTCACTTTTCTGGAGGGAAAAAGCTTCGTGTTTTTGAACGGAGAGTTTCAGAGTCTAAACGCATCATTAGTTTGTCGTTAACAGCCTGATAAAACTGTCATATCTCCTCTGAGGCACAGTCGAGGTTAAAGGCTGTGGACTTTGAAATAAAGTGGCCGTTATTCTCTGAGATTACGAGTTAAACTCATTTTTTTTAAAAGGAGATAACGACTCATTTTTTCTCGTCATCTCCAGAGATCATAAGCTTCAATCTTCAGTCAATAACGCTGCAGTTAAATTGTCTGAAATTCAATTGAACATTAAAGTTTTGATGCATTTTGACCTGTTTTTAAAAATTAGATTCACTGCAAAGGGAGTTAGTGTCATTTCTGGTTGATAAGACAATTTTTTTAAATATTAGATAACAAGTTTGATTATGTACAGTATTGGCATTAATAAGCCGACACTTTTATTTTCACATTTGAACCCTTGTAAAGTTGTTTAGTCAAGATGTTTCCAACATTTTCAGATATATTTATCAAAGACTTGTGTCATATATGTGGTATGATGCATCTTATTTACATAAAAGTAAAAATCTCTATTTTGAAACTAAAATTTTGATTATTTTTTGCACGAAGGTTATTATCAGAGGTGCATAAACATCAGTGACAGCTTGAAGTCTTTTGTGCTGGTTGTGGATGAGGGTCTTTATTTTCTCAGATGGTAAAACTGACCATTCTTCTTGGCAAAAAGCCTCCAGTTCCTGTAAATTCTTGCTCTGTCTTGCATGAACTGCAGGTTTGAGATCTCCCGTCTCACCGAGTTACTATAACTCCAGTCCTCTGACTCTACCGGTGTCCAGAACCTTCACTTTATTCTGCTGTAGCCAATGGCAGGTCCACTTGTCCTTGTGTTTTGGATCATTGTCATGTGTGAACGTCCAAGTACGTCAAGCAAGCAAATAAAAACAATAACACAACTTACCACCAACAGCTGACCAACAAATAGCAGTTTCCTGAGCCTTTGTAGCTCACACATCCCCTTTTGTAGTCACTAGGTGGAGGCACAAAGTGTCATCCTTACCACCTGGAAAGTAGTATCCGGAACAACTGAGGAGAGGTTTACCTTGTTACAAATACCAACACCTGTTTTTCAAGTGAAAACGAGAGTAGTGATGTTTACTGAAACAAGGTCTTCAAAACTCCGAAGTCTCTGTGCTGTTTGGCGTATTGTAAGCAGGAAACTTTGTGGCATTTGTGTAGAAATGTCTTTCTTCAGCCCATTTTTCCTCAAG
>RPOG01001489.1:0-11602 GCA_008086565.1 Thalassoma bifasciatum
GGTCATAAGCCCCGCCTCCCCATGTATTCCAGATATGAGCCGGGAAAACTTTAAAAAATTACGATACCTCGTAGAAACGTTTCTCTCATCCTTACTCTAAGGTGGTATGATGATGTCATCTGGCTGCATGGTGTTCAGGTGTTTTTTTTCTGAGAAGTTAGTTTCTCATTAGTTATTGGACGTTAAAAACCGCGATATACGTTTTGTTTTACGATAGTTGACAGCTGCCGTTCATGAGTAGTTTTTATCGGGGATATAAGAAACTTCAGGAAAGAGCCAAAAGGAGACTAAACCTTCTGAAGAGGAAGAAATAAATATTTTTATTTCTCTTTCTTACTTGGCTCCACCTGAAATTCTCTACTGCGCAGACTCTGGCTGCACAATGGCGGCTAGAGAAACGGGGTTTTTTGGCTTCAAAAACGTAGAACGGTGACAGGCGGAGCCACGCTGTTTATTCTATATACAGTCAATAGGGTCAAAGGTCACCTTGAATATGGACGGCGTGTACTCGTCATCAATGGATCTATGAATCTCCACTCCGCTCACAGGATAAGCTCCGCCCACCGCGTGCAGCTCCAGCATGAACCTGGAGCGAGCTGCTCGCGGCGAAACGCCATCGAGCCACCAGCTCAACTGGGAGGAGTTGGCGTTGTGAAGGAGGCGGGGCCAGGACGGGTCACGCCCCTCCGACTCAAACGCAGACAGCTGATGGAGGAAAGACAGGAAATGATGTCACTCGGGATCAGGATGTTGATTGGATAAAGCAGAAGTGGAGCGTGACCTCTGACCTGCAGGCAGAGCGATCCGTTACTGAAGGAGGCAGCGGCGCCGCAGAGCACGGCGCTGTCTCCTGATAGGTTGAGACGCGACCACTGGAAGTCCTGAAGCTCGTATGGCGGGAACAGGTCGGAGGTCACGTTACCCGTGTTGTTGGCGTCGTTATACTCCCACAGCTGAAAGACGAAACGGCGTTTAGATAAAGACGATAAAAATAAAACACACACGCTTAAACGGAAACGCTCTGACCCTGCTGAAGACGATGGCGGTGCTGTCCAGGACGCCGCTCGCCGGCTCCACCGTGACGCTGCCGCTGACGTTTCGTTCCAGAAACTTTTTCCAGTCGACCTGAGAGAAACGGGTCAGGACAGGTGAGGTCATCGCGCCCTATCAGCTGTTTCCTCTCTGAAACAGGAAGTGCAGACTCACCGTGACAGTAGAAGAAGAAGTGTTGGCGTGAACGATCAGCAGCGTCGGCGCCCCCAGGCTGCAGAACAGGAAGTGAAGCGTGTCGTTGTCCCCGACCGCTCGCACGTGCAGCAGGTCACCACCAGGGGGCGGTAACGGCGCCTTTGGGTTCAACGCTACGAACAACTGAAGCAAAGAAGAAGAAACAGATTCATGAACAGAGTTTGAGTTAAATATTTACGAGAACAAAAATCTTCTTTTCACACAATCATGACACAAAACCATCATCTTGTTTTTATTGTCATGATAAAGTCGTCAAAGTAGAAACAAAGATGTTAAAGACACAGAGATCTTGTTTTTATTTTAACCTTCCTCTTGTGTTAGGGTCGCCACTGACCCGTTTTAGTTTTTAAATGCATAAAAGAATCACTTAAAATTTGTTTACTGCATCAAGGCTTCTTGACTTTGTCAGGAACGTTGATTCCAACAAAATTATTAAAAAAAAAAAAAATCTCAACATTATAAAATGCCCTGATTGAAATTTTGTTGCTTGTAGTGTTAGGGTCGGTTTTGACCCGGTTATAAAAATAAGATTATAAACCAATATTTAGAGCCAAAATTGGAATCATAAGTGCACTGTCAGCCATCACAATGACAGACACCTCCTCTCCCAATCATGTGAGCTTCACTCATTTGTGTTTCCAATGCAAAAAGTTTCTCTGCAAAGACACAAAAAGTGTCACTTTTTGCCACACATGCATCTGAAAACATGCTCACAAATCAATATTTTGTTTTATGACCTGTTCTGTGTTTCTATGTGTTTATATTAAAGTTCTATTGCTGGCAAAATATATATTTTTGCATTTTTTTGAAAAATATATGTATGGGTCAAAACTGACCCTAACACCATAGATGTTACTATAGTTGCTAATTTTAAAATGAAAAAATAAATAGAGCAAATTTATTTCAGAGATGTTTTCTATACCCCTCAATAATAGGCAGGTAACACAAAAACCTTTGGTTTATTTATAGGATTCTCTTTAGGTTATTTTTCTGCTTTTTATTGAAATCAAGAGGTTTACTGCTAAACATTGGGCCCTGAGACCCACACCAAAAATATGAAACCCAATATTTTCATGGATAAGGAAGCCTTACAAGGAAACCAAGAGATAACAAAAAAAAACTTGATCATATGTTTTGTTTTTAGTGTATTTTAAAGCTTATTTAAGACGCGGGTCGAAACCGACCTGCTAACACAGGAGGAGGGTTAATAATAACGACACTCCAAAACCTGCGATCTCGTTTCAATTATGACATCAATGTTTTAAAGGCTGTGATCTTGTTTTAATCGTAATAATGATGCTTCAGAGGCCGAGATCTTGTTTTTGGTTATAGAATAATTCTTCAGGGACTTTTTATCTTGTTGGCTGTTTAATTTTGATGTATCTAAGGCTTTAATATGGATGATTCACAGGTTGTGATCTTGCTTTGAATTTTAAAACCACATTCCAAGGGCTGTGATCTTGTTTTCACTTTGATTTGGATGATTTATTGGTTGTGATCTTGTTTTAAATTTAAAATCCAGGAGTTGGGATCTTGCTTTAATTTTAACAACCATGTCCCATTGACAGTGATCTTTTTTTTTTATTTCAATAATGATGTTTCAGAGGCCAAGATCTTGCTTTTGATTAATACACAATGTTTCAGGGACTGTAATCTTGTTTTTATTTTAACGACAGGCTTTGGGAGCGGTGATCTTTATCAAAATTTAACTTTGACACATCAGAGGCTGTGATCTTGTTTTTATTTTGTAATGGATAATTCATAGGTTGTGATCTTGTTTTTATTACAGTGATGATCCATACACAGTTATCTTGTTTTAATTTTAATGACCATCTTTCATGAGCTGGGTTTTATAAAAGATTATGTTTCAGAAGCTGTGATCTTGTTTTTAATGTAATAATGATGTTTCATAGGCTAAGATCTTGTTTTCTTCTAATAATGTTCCAAAGCCTATGATCTTGTTTTAATTCAATTAATGAGGATTTATAGGCTTTGGTATTTTATATCGGTTCATTTAATTGAATCTGAGGCTGTGATCTTGTTTTTATTTTGATATCGATTTTTCATAGGTTGTGATCTTGCTCATATTTAATGAGCTGGATATTTTTTTCTTTTTAATGATCATGTTTCAGAAGCTGTGATCTTGTTTTAATTGTAATAATGATGTTTCAGAAGCCAAGATCTTGTTTTCTTCTAATAATGTTCCAAAGACTGCAATCTTGTTTTCATTAATTCAATGAGGATTTATAGGCTTTGGTATTTTATATCGGTTCATTTAATTGAATCTGAGGCTGTGATCTTGTTTTCACTTTGATTTCGATGATTTATTGGCTGTGATCTTGTTTCATATTTATAACTATAATCCAGGGGCTGGGATTTTGTTTGTATTTTGATATGGATGATTTATTGGTTGTGATCTTGTTTTAAATTTAAAATCCGTTTAAAATCTTGCTTTAATTGTAATGGTGATGTTTCAGAAGCCAAGATCTTGTTTTCTTCTAATAATGTTCCGAAGACTATGATCTTGTTTTCATTCATTTAATGAGGATTTATAGGCTTTGGTATTTTATATCGGTTTATTTCGATGAATCTGAGGCTGTGATCTTGGTTTTATTTTGATATCGATTTTTCATAGGTTGTGATCTTGCTCATATTTAATGAGCTGGATTTGTTTCTTTTTAATGATCATGTTTCAGAAGCTGTGATCTTGTTTTAATTGTAATGGTGATGTTTCAGAAGCCAAGATCTTGTTTTTTTCTAATAATGTTCCAAAGACTGTGATCTTGGTATTTTATATCGGTTCATTTCGATGAATCTGAGGCTGTGATCTTGTTTTTTTTTTATATGGATGATAGGTTGTGATCTTGCTGGATGTTTTCCTTTTAATGATCATGTTTCAGAAGCTGTGATCTTGTTTTATATTGTGGTGATAGCTTATTGGCTGTTATCTTGTTTTTATTGTGATTATCATGTCTCAGAGAATTTGATCTTGTTCTAAATTCAATGTTTCAGAAACTCTGATCTTGTTTTATTTCTATAATGATGTTTCAGGGGCTTTGTTTTGTGTTTATTTGAGTTTAAATGATGATTCATAATAAAAATAAATAATCTTGTTCGACTCTGATTCAGTGACACTCTGAAACTTAAACATTAACCTTTTTTTTTGTGTCATAAAATAACTTTTAGTTTTTGCTGCTTCATCAGCTGATCTTCACTTTCACTTCCCTCCTTTGTCTCTTCGCTGTGTGTTTTCCCGCGCTCAGGTGTGTGTACAGGTGTGTGTCCAGGTGTGTGTGATGCTGTCTCACCTGTCTCCGGTATGTTGTTCCTTCTCCCCCGAACCAAGCTTCACTCAGACCGAACAAGAAGCTGAAAAACAGCAGAAACACTCCGCTCACCCAGGCCGCCATCTTTGTTATGACTGGGCGGGTCACATGACTTCAGCTTTCATAAGTCAGCTGACCGCGGAGGCCCCGCCCCCTAATCTCAGGGAGCCAATCAGACAAAGACATTGACTGAAAGTAGTTTGACTGTTTTTCTGTTTGTTTTTCTGTTTCTGAAAGTGGAGCTGATGGTTGTTTATGTTTAATTTTATCATAAATAATAAAAAATATAAAAAACATGGGAACATTTAGTCATTAATTCACTAAATCAATCAGTGGTAAAGTTACAGGAACAATAAGTTAAATTAGGAGATTTTTTTTTTTTTTTTTTAAAGAAAATACATAAGTATCATTAAACAAGAAAAGAGGAAAGTTATTATTTTTCAAGTAATCGTACATAACTTAAGTACTTTCATTATTTTCAGCAGTTAAAAGAACATTTTAAATTTATTTAGAAAAAATAAAACAAATTAGGCAGAGATTTCAGGAACCTGTTTCACAGAATTTGTTAATTTTTTCTGACTTTAAACGTAGAATTTTTAATTTGATATTTGAATTATGACTTTTATTTTGAAAGTCTGACTCTTTTTCTCAGCATATTCTGACTTAAAAATTCAGAATTCTGCCTTTTTTTTAACAGAATTCTGACTTAAAACTAAGAATAATGACTTTTTTTGTTGGAAATGTGACTTAGAAAGCAGAATTCTAACAGAATTCTTTAATCTTTAAATTGGAATTGTATCTTTTTTTCTCTGAACCTTGACTTCAAACTTAGAAATCTGACTTTAAAATCAGAATTTGCCCTTTTTAAATTCTGACTTTGAACTTAGAATACTGATTTTTTTGTGTTGGAATTGTGACTTTTCCTTGGAATTCCAACTCTAATTCTTGGAATTCTGACTTAAACCTCAAGGTTCTGACTTTTTTTCCCCTTGGAATCAAAATGTAAAAATTTAAAACATCAGACCTTTGTTTTTAGGAATGAATCATCTCCTGTACTCGCTGGAAAACATGTTCAGTATAAGAAACAAAAACACAGACACACTTGCAGGAGTTCTGACTGTTTATTAACTTCCACCGAGTCGTCTGGTCCCCACACACACGCACACACATGCATACACACTAACACACACACACGCAGTCGGAGTGATGGTCTGGATGGTCGTGGATCTACTCGGCTCCTTGTCCTCCCATCTGCTCGTCTTTGTCCTTCTTCTTGTGACCTGAGACGATGTCGTCGATTCGCAGCAGCAGGATGGCGGTCTGCACAGAGACGAGAGCGTCAGCTGCTGATTGGTCCGCGGCAAATAATCAACAACCAATGAGTGAAGAGCGTTTCTCACCTCCACGGCCGTCTTATAGGTCTGAGCCTTCACAGCCAGAGGCTCCCAGATCCCCAGAGCCGACATGTCGGACAGACAGCCTGTCTCACCGTCCACGCCCCAACACACACTGTTCTCCTGAGTGTGTTTGGCCTAAACACACACACACACACACATTAATTCATGGGTAGTTAGTGGCTGGAGAAGAAAATCTGTAAACTCAGCCTCTTTCTGTGATTGCTAACATAGCCGTTTTAAACAAAGTTATTTTCTGTGATTGTTAACGGAGCTGTTTTAAATAAAGTTATTTTCTATGACTGTTAATGGAGCTGTTTTAAACAAAGTTATTTTCTGTGATTGTTAACGGAGTTGTTTTAAATAAAGTTATTTTCTGTGATTGTTAACGGAGCTGTTTTAAATAAAGTTATTTTCTGTGACTGTTAGCGGAGCCGTTTTAGTTATTTTCTGATTGTTAACGGAGCTGTTTTAAATAAAGTTATTTTCTGTGACTTATAACGGAGCCGTTTTAAATAAAATTATTTTTTGTGACTAATAATAATAATTTTATAGAGCACCTTTTAAACAACAGTTCACAAAGCGCTTTACGGAGCTGTTAACGGAGCCATTTTAAATAAAGTTACTTTCTGTGATTGTTAACGGAGCCGTTTTAAATAAAGTTATTTTCTGTGATTGTTAACGAAGCCGTTTTAAACAAAGTTATTTTCTGTGATTGTTAACGGAGCCGTTGTAGTTATTTTCTGATTGTTAACGGAGCTGTTATAAGTAAAGTTATTTTCTTCGATTGTTACAGAGCTATTTTAAACAAAGTTATTTTCTGTGATTGTTAACGGAGCCATTTTAAATAAAGTTATTTTTTGTGACTAATAATAAAAATAACTTTATAGAGCACTTTTAAAAACAACAGTTCTCAAAGTGCTTTACGGAGCTGTTAACGGAGCCGTTTTAAATAAAGTTATTTTCTGTGATTGTTAACAGAGCCGTTTTAAATAAAGTTATTTTCTGTGATTGTTAACAGAGCCGTTCAAATAAAGTTATTTTTGTGATTGTTAACGAAGCTGTTTTAAATAAAGTTATTTTCTGTGTTTTAAATAAAGTTATTTTTTGTGATTGTTAACAGAGCCGTTCAAATAAAGTTATTTTTTGTGATTGTTAACAGAGCCGTTCAAATAAAGTTATTTTCTGTGATTGTTTTAAATAAAGTTATTTTCTGTGATTGTTTTAAATAAAGTTATTTTCTGCGTTTGTTAACGGAGCTGTTTTAAATAAAGTTTTACCCTCAGGGACGTGAGCACTCTGATGGTGGAGGCGCCGCAGTTCTGGATCAGGGTTCTGGGGATGACCTCCAGGGCCTGGGCCACGGCGCGGTACGGCCACTGTTCGACTCCGGTCAGAGCGCGCGAACGCTCCATCAGACGCTTGGACACCGCCATCTCCACGGCGCCGCCGCCCAGCAGCAGCCAGGGGTCCATCAGGACGTTACGACACACCTGCATGGCGTCCTGCAGGTTCCTCTCCACCTCCTGATGAAAGAGAGAGAGGGTTAGAGAGCGATGACATCACAGGAGCTGAGCGCCGTCCTCTGAAGAGTTTAGCGTGCTCACCGCCAGGATCTCCTTGCTCGCCCCTCGCAGCAGGATGGTGCAGGCTTTGGGGTCTTTACACTCCGTGATGAAGGTGAAATACTCGTCTCCGATCTTCTTCACCTCAAACAGCCCCGCCCCCAAACCCACGTCGTCCTCGCGCAGCTCGTCCGTCCTGCTGACGATACGAGCGCCGCACGCCCTGAAGGAGAAGAAAGAGAAATATTTATCAGTAATTTTCATTTTTTAAATCAATTTCTCAACATTTCAGACGACCCCGGTTGGATTCCAGGCGACCCCACGTGGGGTCACGACCCCCAGGTTGAGAAACACTGACCTGGCGATGCGGTTGTTGTCGGTTTTCCTCACGCGGCGGATGGCGGTGATGTTCGCCTTCATCAGGTAATGCTGCGCCAGATCTGAGGCAGGAAACAGCTGATCAGTGACTTCTAAAGAGAGTGTGTGTGTGTGTGTGTGTGTGTGTGTGTGTGTGTGTGTGTGTGTACCTGACACCCCCTTCTCTGTGAAGACCAGGTCTGGTTTGAGGCGGATGATGTCCTCACAGATCTGCTGGATATATTCTTCCTCCATCTGCAGGATCCGAGCGAAGTCTTCCTCCTTACTGATCTCAATGTCTGTCTGCACACACACACACACACACACACACACGCCACAGAAACACACGGGTCAATGACAAAAAGAGGGTCTAAAAGTGTATTTTTAAAAAGTGTTTTGAAAATGGATAAAAACATATTTCTGAGAGAAGAATTATGTTTTCTAACAGATTTCAGTAGTTGACCAACATTTCAAAGATTTTAGGTTCATTATTTTTTAGTATTTTTAATTTGAGCACCCNACAGCTTTAAAATTCTTTTTATTTGCAAAGAATGTTTTATTTAAAAAGGTTCAAGCATAAAATAATGCCACTGTATTTTTAATTTCCATTTACAATAACTGACATTCAATTTTTAGAGTTTAATTACTGTGGATACTTGTCAGGACGGTTGCACCACCTGACATTTTGGGGGTTTGAGGAACCAAAACACAAAAAAACATGTTATATTTTAATAGTTTAAAGATGTGTTCAAATAACACAGGTTTCATAGAATAAAGAAATACATGAGATGAAATACTCAATTCATGATGGAAGGAAATATTGCACTTAGACACAAAAAAAGGGGATGTCAGGTCATTGACCCACACACACGTCAAATTACTGATACACACATGGATGCTACAAAGCCCACCTGTGTGTGTGTGTGTGTGTGTGTGTGTGTGTGTTACCTGGCTCTCCCCCTTCTTGTACTCCAGGGAGCAGTCCAGCAGGACGATTCGTGGCTCTTTGATGAGGCGTCTCATCCTGGGGTGAGTCACGTCTTTGTTCACCATCACGCCTTTCAGCACGTACGAGTCCTCGATGATCCCGCCAGGTACCTGAACGCAGCACGCCGACCACAGAAAGAGAGGGGGGGGGGTTATTAAGCCCTGCCTGTGTTTGTGCAGGAGGAACAGGAAGTGGAGGAGGAAGTCTCACCTTCTCCACCTTGGCGTACTTCTTGATGTCGATCTCTTTGCGCCCGTTGTCGTCCAGCTCCACGGTGCGGACGGCGTCCAGAGCGATGCTGCAGGCCAGCTCCGACCAGCGGCTCAGAGCTTTGGTGTTGATGGCGGAGTGGACGATCTTCAGCATCATGGAGCGGTCTGACGTGTCCACGGGGATGCTGGGGGTCAAAGGTGAAACCGGGCAATTAATCACAAACTACATTAGATCACAACTTTTCCTGTTTCAATGTTCAGTGAAATATTTCTATAACCTGAAATGTGTGAAAATATCAGTTTCTACAGCAGATGTTTTCTGTTCTACACCAGAGTTACTCAACCAAAGAGACAAACTGTTCAAAACTACCTTTACAAAAGAAACTATACAAGTGGAGAAAAGAGGCAAAAACAGCAAAGAGGAGCAAGAAAACTTAGTTTGAGGTGGTAAAAACTGCCAAAAAGCAACAAAAATGGGATCAAAATTGGCATAAAATCAAGAATTATTCGAAAAGTAGCAAAAATGGGCTATTTCACCACGTTTTTCCTCACTTTTCACCGGTTTTACCTGTTTTTCATTGGTTTTTTTATCGTTCCTATACCTCTTTTGAATGTTTTTTTGGGTCTTTCAACGTTTTTACCACTTATTTTACTATGTCCTGTCACTTTTCACAGTTGTTTTTAACGGATGAAACATGGAAATATTCAAGAAGTAGCAAAAATTGGGCCAAAAGTTTTGCAAAAAGAGTGAAACATGACTAAAATGGACAAAGCAATGAAAATAAGCAAGAAAACTTTTGGAGGAAACTTTGAAAAATTCAGAAAGTTGCGAAAAAGTGTGGAAAAAGTGACAAAAACGGCCAAAGTCAACATCAATTGGCAAAATATTTGGGATGAAATTTTGAAAAGAATCAATTTGTTTAAAAAAATGGGCTGAAAGTGGTAAAAAAGAAAGTAAAAAGTGACTTTAATAGCCAGCAAAACAAAGGCAACAAAGGTCAGAAAACTGAGAATTGTTTTAAGTGAACTTTAAACAATTCATTGAGAAGCAAAAATGGTGGAAAAAGTGACAAAAAAATTGTAATAATTGTCGGTTTGTCTGAAAAAAAGGTCCAAAAGTGTCAAAAAAAATTAAAAAGTGTCAAAAAATGGGCCAAAACAACTAAAACTGGCAAGAAAACTGGGTTTGAATCTGGAAAGTAGTCAGTTTCCTGCACAAATCCAAAGTGCATAAGTGTGAAAAAAGAAGTAGAAAGTTAAGATTGTTCAGCCCTGGTCAAAGTTTCGGGTTAAAGTCGATGTAATCAGATTAAAACTGATGCTTCTGAAATCCACATCACAGGGACATTTTTAAACCAGGAGCCAAACGAGTCACAACACCGACTCTACAATCTCAGAAAACTTCTCTCATCCCTGAGGTTTTACTGGGTTACACCTGTTGGATTCTCACCTGGATCATTTCAGGAAGTGTGTGTGTGTGTGTGAGTGTGTGTGTGTGTGTACCTGATCTCCTTCAGAGTCTCCAGCATGTCCTCCAGAGCTTGTCTGTACGCCCCGATGATCACTGTCGGATGCATCTGCTGCTCCAGGAACTGCTCTGCTACAGACAGCATCTCCCCCGCTGTGACCACACACACACACACACACACACACACACACATTTATAAGATGATTTTAATGAATAAACTCTGTCTGTAAATCAACAGCTCTCTCTCTCTCTCTCTGTTGGTGCGTACCCAGAATGATGACTGATGTGGTCCCGTCTCCCACCTCCTCGTCCTGAGTGCGGCTGATCTCGATCATGGACTTGGCTGCAGGATGCTGAACCTGGATCTGATGAAGGGGAGAAACACACACACACACACACTCTTCAGTGGTCTGTTATCCAATCACATCACACCTGCAGGACGACATCATTTATGGCGCTTTTCCACTCTACATTTCCAGCTCTACTCTCCTCGTCTCTACTGGGTTTGGTTATCTTTTCCTCTAGCCCGACTACAGACTCACGGTGGGCGTGGATCTTATAACACAGCTGCGCTAAAGTGCTGCACAGAAGTGCGTGCATGTTCATCTATAACCCCACACAAACATCATTTTGTACTAACATATGTGCCACCGTGGTCTTTAAAGGAAAAAAAAAAAGCTTTCAAAAGATTTCATTAAAGTAATACAGCGGCTCAATGTCGGTCGTCATGACAACGGAGGTAAACAACAGCCTGGTGCTGCTGCACGCGGAGGAAAACGAAGGAGCTGCTTCCTGACATCAACTCTTCCCTGGATCCAGTGAGATCACTTTAATTTTTGATTTTTGGGCCTGGTATAGCAGAGATTTGTTGTTGATCAATCATTCTTCTTTGAACTGGTTTTCCTTTTTGGTTCCCTGTGGATTAATGGACTGATTGGTGCTTAAAGACTCTCGTGGCAGACAGATCGCTCCTGCACCGACCAACTTTGATTTAATTTAAAAGACTCTTTAAAGCCAACTATCTTTGCTGTTAACTTCTTTTTG
>RPOG01001489.1:11618-47558 GCA_008086565.1 Thalassoma bifasciatum
TTTAAAAAGGACTTTTAACTTCTTTAGGAATCATGAAGGAGCATTTTAGGGCTGTATTTTGTCTTCATTCAGTCTGGTTCTGTGCCGTCAGGTTTAAATGTCATTAAAAACCCGTCGCTGACTTATTCCTTTGCCTCTTGTAAGTGATTTGTTCAGAGTCAGAAGCTGCAGAGACGACATTCTCTGACCAATGAGTGACCGGCAGTCCGTCCACGTCACCTTTTAGTATCAGCTTTACTCTCTTAGAACCAGGGTAGAGCAGGTACTAAAAACTGGCGTCTGACTCGTAGTACCGCGCTAATGGAAACGCAACACAAACCGGGTAGAGGAGAGTAGAGTAGGGCTGAGACGAGTCAGTGGAAAAGGGCCATTATATTCGCACTCACCTCTCTGAGGATGGCATTCCCATCGTTGGTCATCACGATCCCACCCTGAGGGTCCAACAGCATCTAAACACACACACACACACATGAAATCAGCTGTTGGTTTAAGCAGAGTTCTTTCTGGATGAAATGTCTGAACTTCTTGTGAGCTGAGATCTGTGCCACTCGAAAATGAATCTGAAAAGCTTGATCTAAAATCTGATTTAATGCTTATTTTATCTTTTAGGTCTCCTGTGCGCTTAACGCCCAACCCCAGGAACCCTTCAACAACACTAACGGTTGTATAACATCGTGCAGGTGTGTGGGTCACTGCTCTGACTCTGAAGCTCACCTTCATCATGGCCCGTGGGCCCAGACAGGTCCGGATCACATCTGCAATGGTCTAAGAGACACAGACAGACACACACACACATCAATAAGAGCATAGATTAAGATGGATGTGACACAGAGGGAGTGATATGCTGACGTGTGGAGCAGAGAGCAGCCTCACCTTTGCAGCATTGATGTTTCCGGTTTGAACTTTACGCCCTGACTCTCTCTTTACGTTCTGGTCTGGAAGGAAACACACACACACACATCCATTAATCAATCAATCAATCAATCAATGCTACAGTCTAAGTGAACTCCAGTGACCCCAGGATACCTCCAGGTTTCAGCAAGTCAAATTTTAGACTTTTTAAGACCTTTGTAATGCCACCTTGAATTAAATTTAAGACCAAAAACACTATATAGTTGATGTTTGCGGGATTAGTGAGACTTATTCAAGTTTACTTTTTGTCTGTTTACTGAACATAAAGTGATCCTCTAGTGATTAATAACTATCTTCTTCTTCTTCTTTCTATTCCTATCACTGTGTCTATCTCTTCACCTCTCTATTGTCCTCTTTTGTATTTTTTTACCACCCTGTTACAGAGCTGACTCACTTATTTATTTATCTATTTACCTCCCTATTTATTCATTCACTTACGAGTTTATTTTAATTATTTATGTTTTTATTTATTTATTCAACTATTTTCAATGAGTTGAGCGCTCTAGTTTTCATTTCCACTCTAATTTTTAGGCTGTTTTATCCTTTTATTACCTTATTTATTCACTGCTATATTTCATTGTTGTTTTTATCCTCTATATTGTTCCTGTTTGCTCTTTTACTCCTTCTCACCTCTGGTCTTCAGGGTCTTGCTCTGCCTGAGTTCTCTTTTAATTCTGATTGGTCTGTATGATTATTAATTTTTATTGTTGCTCGCTATTTGATTCACTGTTTGTTTGTTTGTTGTTTGTTGATTTTGTCCCTGCTGTAAAGCACTTTGTGAACTGTTGTTTTTAAAGGTGCTCTATAAATAAAGTTATTATTATAGTCACAGACTGGTTAAGTAGGATGCGGATAATATTTTTTATCAGCACCTTGTAAGACAGAATCCACTCTATCATACAATCCTGCCTTGACAAACTAAAACCAGAATATAACAGATGTTTTAAGGATGCACAGGAACCCAAAGAAGTCAAATTGAGCATTTAACAGATGAGAAACACCATCATGAATCCTCTTTAAATAGTGTCTGACAAAAATAGAACATAACCCAGAGTGTGTGTGTGTGTGTGTCTGATAACAGGTAAATAAACTGATAACCCTGAGGAGGTGACGTCACTGTCTGTCACAAGGATGAACACAATGGATCATAATTGATAATTAACGTTAGTAATTAATGTTAACACCGGGGTGTGGCAGCTGATCTCACTCTCCCACTGTCGGCTAACACTAGCGGCTAACACGGATGGAGATTATTATCAGTTTCGGATTTGTAGCTTA
Organism: Thalassoma bifasciatum; assembly: GCA_008086565.1. Classification (NCBI taxonomy): domain Eukaryota; kingdom Metazoa; phylum Chordata; class Actinopteri; order Labriformes; family Labridae; genus Thalassoma; species Thalassoma bifasciatum. The sequence goes on from RPOG01001489.1 coordinate 13,809, forward strand.
GCATTAGGAGCTAGAGACTGAAATAAAAACGGCTCAGCATTAACCTGGCGGTGACGTTTATTGCAGACTCATTGTTACCTGTAGTTTTATTATGTTAATGAGGATGAAGCAGCGTTAGCTTAGCATCTCCACATGCTCTCTGCCATCTACAAAGAACACAAGCTAACGATGCTAATAACGGGGCTGTCTGTTAGCCTGTTAGCACGAAGACCGTTCTCCGCAGACGGGGATGCTAACTGTTAGCCTGTTAGCACGAAGACCGTTCTCCGCAGACGGGGATGCTAACTGTTAGCCTGTTAGCATGACTACAGTTCTCCGCAGACGGGGATGCTAACTGTTAGCCTGTTAGCACCCGGTAGCGCGTGCTCCGCCGGTCCCCGCTTTGTGTCGCTGCCGGGCCGCTCACACTGATACCGGCTACAAACCGCAGATAGTAACGGTAGAAAATTCCAGTAAGACGCTTAAAGTTTCTTTAAAAATAATTTTCAGTTACTTACTGAGCACTAACACCTGCTGGCCGAACATTTTGACAGCGCGTGCCGGGCAGAGGGGTCTGGAAGGTTCTGGGAGGCACGAGGAAAGGGAGGGGTTAGTGTTAGGGGCGGGAAAACTAGCCAGTAACTGGCCAATCAGCGGAGAGAACTATATGACAGACAGAAACCTAAACCAATCCGGTGATTGAAAGGGTTAACCCCATAATTTAAGGGTTAACCGTTAGGGTTGATTTCATTTGTAAGAAATATTTTTAATTATAAATGGCAAAATTTTGGGATAAAAGGAAAAAAAGTCGAAACTTAGTTAAAAGGATATGCATGAATTTATATGTATTACGTTTGTTTAAATCCTTCTCAGTTCTTTCTCCATTCAATTTCATACTTAATACTCCATACATACTATGTGTACTATGATATTTGAATCCATTGCCCCCCCCTTTTTATTTTTATTATTCTTATTAACTTTAACTTATTATTAACATTAACTTGCATGTTACTTTCCATTTTTTTGGTTTGAGCTCGGGTCTAAACATGTCATCGCCTTTATATGTGTATGGTGTTTCTTATCCTACCTCTTTTAGTCATTGTGTTGTCTATCATTTCTGTATTTTAGACTTTTTACTATTGTCATTGTGTCTTGTCCTTTGTGTGTTCCTGCTGCAGCATCAATCTCCCTTGACGGGACAATAAAGTAAATTCTGATTCTGATTCTATTATTATTACTACTATTATGCTTTTTTGTTTGTTTTTTTTTTGTTTGTTTTTGTTTTTTATTTAACTATTATTACTTATCTATTTATTTGTTTTTATTTATTATTTTCCTCTCTCTAAATGATTTATTTATACCCCCCCCCCTTTTTTTTTTTAAATTTTTTAAAACTGTGCTTCTCCCTTTCCTTCTGTTCGTGTTCAATTCTCTTTGTTCTTAAATTGATTCTAAAAACTTTGTTAAAATGTTTAAATATAATGGTAAATATAGAAATTGGAATCCATAACAGAAAGTTGTAAAAGGAGACATGAATGTATATTTAAAATGTATGCAATATTTTTTTTTTCTCAATAAAAACATATTTGACTAAAAAGAAATTTAGTTAAAAGGCAAAATTCTGTGATGATGCATGGTCGAAATATTAGGATAAAAAGTTGTGTTTTGATAAAAGTCGAAATTTTGGGATAACAAGCAGTTGTCAAAGAAGGGTTAAATTCTTGCTGGTACTAAACCTTCAAGTCCATTTCTGCTGGTTAAAAAAAAGAATGAAAATTTTGCTTTTTTTTCCCCCTATAGTCTGTAAATTTTGAGATAAAACGTCAAAATTGTTACTTAGAAAGTCGAAATTTGAGATGGAATATCAGATTTTTTTTAGATAAAAAGCTGAAATCAAGAGGAAAAAAAGTCAAAATTTCAGGTGAGAAAGTTAAAAATTTAAGACAGGATCAAAATTGAGATAGAGTTTAACATTTTTTTGATAGAATATCAGAACTTTGAGATAAAAAGTTGAAATCATGAGGGAGAAAATCAACATTTTCAGATAAAAAGTGAAAAATTGGAGACAAGATATCAAAATTTGAGATAATTTTGAAAACAATGAATTAGAAAGTCAAAATCTTGAGATAAGATACCAGAATTTTTAAGATTTAAAGCTGTAATTTCTTTATTTCATTTTCAAATTTGATTTTTTTTCATCTCTTTTATTCGACCTTTATCTCAAAATTTTGTCTTAGCATGGGCAAAAAAAAAGTGAATTCAACAAAGCCAGTTAATTTTTTTTTCTTTCAATCGTCAAGAATGGGTCTCTATATACGGGTTATTAGGCTAGATGAAGTAGTTTCATCCAATTTGATTTCAAGTCTGTATTGTCAGACGAGGCTATCCTACAGAAGCCCTTAAATGCCACAATTTTTTTGTACAATAATTTTGCTCCGTTTCTTTGAGATAATTAGTTAAATTGTTTTCTTGAGATACCTTATTTTTCTAGTCATCTTTAGATAACTTTATACGCTGTTTATGTTTGTAATCATGAACATATCATTGAAGCTCAGACAAACAAGAGGTCGGAGCTTTTATTTAGGGTTTAAACAGTGTATCGGTAACAAAAATATGTTATAACAGTAAATCGAAGATAACTTTACAAAAAGGAGATGGACTGATAACCAAAGTAAGAATCAAACTAGAAAATCCAGGACCATCAGTGAGCTCATGATGAACAGATAAGTAGCTGATTTATTTTCATTATTATTATATTTTTTCAATAGTATGTGTATGTAATCTCTATGCATAGAAGTTCAGATGACTTTTAAAAACACCTGTCAGTACAAACCCTCCTCACTCCAACATCTCACCTGGCTGTTAGAGCTTCCAGGTTGTTGAACAGGGATCTGCTCAGTGTTATGCCAATAAATAAATAAATACATGAATAAATAAATAAATGTCATGTGTAAAAAGCAGAGGGGTTTCCTGGGGTTGATGGCGAGCAGACAGCGAGCGTTTCTCTGAGTTCTGGCTCCACACAGACGAACAGGTGTTTGAGGTGTTTGTCTCTCAGGTGTGCTCCATCAGAACCAGAAACGTGGTTTGATTTATCTTAAGTTCTCCATGTTTCCCAGCATGCATTTCACCAGCCCCAGAGTGAGACTGAGACTGCGCCCCCAGGACATAAACGAAGAAAAAAAAAAAAAAAAACTTCAGCAGGAGGCATGGTGATGTCATGATGACATCACATCAGACAGGTGTAGGCAATCACAGCCTCTGATTGGACCAGCAGCAGTCACTTTCTGTCTCTGGTCCAGGTGAGGGCCCAGGTCCAAGCCCCTCCTCTTCCTGTGAATCTGTTGTCATGGAGACCAGGTGGTCGGTCCTGATTGGTTCAGGAGAACGAATCAGAGCTCTTCCTTCGACCTGCCCGGCGCCAGACTGTGGCTCGCCTCACGCTTCAGGAACTTCAGGAAGTCTTTGAGATGCCGGCCGCCCTGAGGAAACACGATAGAGGTCAGAGGTCATATGAGGGTCACCTGTCCACACACCTGTGTTCCTGACCATTACTAAGAGTGTGCTAAACGTGTGTGTGAGCTACCTGGTATCTGATTGGCTCGTCCTTTCTGCCAACTGGAGCAAAGTAAATGGTTGGAAACCTGCAGAGAGAACAAACACAGAACTGACACCTGGTTCACACCTGAGCTGATCATCAGGCAGACAAAAAGAAGAAAGTGACAGGTAGAGAACACAGACAGGTAGAGAACACAGACAGGTAGAGAACACAGACAGGTAGAGAACACAGACAGGTAGAGGACACAGACAGGTAGAGGACACAGACAGGTAGAGAACACAGACAGGCAGAGAACACAGACAGGTAGAGAACACAGACAGGCAGAGAACACAGACAGGTAGAGAACACAGGTAGAGAACACAGACAGGTAGAGAACACAGACAGGTAGAGAACAAAGACAAGTAGAGAACACAGACAGGCAGAGAACACAGACAGGTAGAGAACACAGACAGGCAGAGAACACAGACAGGTAGAGAACACAGACAGGCAGAGAACACAGACAGGTAGAGAACACAGGTAGAGAACACAGACAGGTAGAGAACACAGACAGGTAGAGAACAAAGACAAGTAGAGAACACAGACAGGCAGAGAACACAGACAGGTAGAGAACACAGACAAGTAGAGAACACAGACAGCTAGAGAACACAGACAGACAGAGAACACAGACAGGTAGAGAACACAGACAGACAGAGAACAGGCAGGTAGAGGACACAGACAGGTAGAGAACACAGACAGGTAGAGAACACAGACAGGCAGAGAACACAGACAGGTAGAGAACACAGACAGGTAGAGAACACAGACAGAGAACACAGACAGGTAGAGGAAACAGACAGGCAGAGAACACAGACAGGCAGAGAACACAGACAGGCAGAGAACACAGACAGGTAGAGAACACAGACAGGTAGAGGAAACAGACAGGTAGAGAACACAGACAGGCAGAGAACACAGACAGGTAGAGGAAACAGACAGGTAGAGGACACAGACAGGTAGAGAACACAGACAGGCAGAGAACACAGACAGGTAGAGGAAACAGACAGGTAGAGAACACAGACAGGTAGGGAACACAGACAGTTAGAGAACAGACAGGTAGAGAACACAGACAGGCAGAGAACACAGGTAGAGGAAACAGACAGGTAGAGAACACAGACAGGCAGAGAACACAGACAGAGAACACAGACAGGCAGAGAACACAGGTAGAGAACACAGACAGGCAGAGAACACAGACAGGCAGAGAACACAGACAGGTAGAGAACACAGACAGGTAGGGAACACAGACAGGTAGAGAACACCACCTAAACTCACCCATTGACATCGTAGCCAAGTGGCACATCGTTATCAGCTGCGTTCATCTTGGCGATAACAATCTTTGGATCATGGTACAGCTGGAAGACAGAGCGAGTACGTCATATTCCAGACAGATACTGATGACCTCACAGCTGTGACATCACAGCATCATCAGGTGGAGCTTGTTGAATTTGAGACAACTTGAACTGAAACATGACTACACAAAATGACATCACGTTTGCCTTTCGTATGGGCTGAGTCATTACAGAAAGCTACAACATTAACTTGGAAGCCCAAAATGTGATTTACAGATATCTACTAATGATTTTTAGATATTTGTAGTTCAAATTCAAGATATCTGAATTAAAGAACAAATATCTTGTGGTCACAGATCCTCAACATGGACTGAGATTACGTATGCTTGTGAGTGTGTGTGAGTGTGTGTGTGTAAGTGTGTGTGTGTGTACCTTATCAGCTAATTCTCTGTAGACTGGCTCCAGTTTCTTGCAGTGAGGACAGGTCGGAGAGTAGAACTGGATCAGAACATCTTTCTCTGGGTCATTGACCACTTCATCAAACGACTCTGCCACAACCACCTGCAACATGTGAACACCTGTTAACACCATAGACCAGTGGTTCCCAACCTTTCCCAACTCAGGGCCCACTTTTAAGTCTGTAAAATTTTCGCGGCCCACCTCCCACCCCATAAATAGGGAAAACTTATAATGCTTTCTCTTGGCACTTATTTTTACATATGTAAATATTTGAATATGTTCAACCCTTGGGATACCAAACCCATTGGCGGGAGCGTAAAAAACACTTTCCCTTGAAAAAAACTGATGAAATTGTCAGATTCTCAAGTTTCCCAGAGTACTTGAATGTATCATGCGTGACATCAGTGATATACATTAACAGAGCAGAAGTTTATCAGCATCTCTTTCATTCTCATGTCCTCTTTGAAAATTTACGGGAAATAAGTTGTTTGCTCTTGTTAAATTCTGTAAAACTAAAGAAAAGAAAATATCTTCCTTTTTATTGCTTTCATTAAGCTCTAACTGATGAATGTACACTGTGTGTTTGCACTTCAAAAATCTTTTGAATTTTCTCTGAATCCAGAAAGGAGCAGGACTTCACTTTGAGACCACAGTGAATAATAATGTGATGTAAGCTAAAAAAGGACCAGAAATCATTTGGTATGAGAATTAAAATCCTTTTAATTCAGGTTGAGTTTTAACATTTAGAACGTTATTCCGTATGTTTTTATCTTTATATATTCATAAACCCCCAACACAAACAAAAATCATACTATTTTGGAAATAATTTGGGGGACCACTTGCAACATCTTCACGGCCCACCAGGGGGCCACGACCCACAGGTTGGGAATCACTGCCATAGACTGTGTAAAACATGGACGTGACGTCACCCGTCTGTTACTGCAGCTCCGTTTTGAGGCTATATTTGAAATGGGACGAGTGACAAGTGCCCAAACTCACAGCTATTGGGCGCCTGTCAGTCACGTGATCTGAGCTGTGGCTCTGATTGGGTAAGCTCTTGATCCTAACATCTTCCAAACGGCCGAGTTAGAAAAAAATTCACCCCCCTCACAGTGTGTGCCGTAAGCGAAATTAGCGATTCAGGCGGGAGGCAGAGTTTGTACCAGGCTTTAAATACGCTAATTTCAGCTCTGAAAACGGCCTTTTTCCCGTCCACTTGTACGTGACTTCCGGTGCTTCTGGAGCCAGATTCAAGCGGTCACTGGAGGAACAGCAGCTTTTTAGCACTTCCGCGTTGTCTCATTTTTTCAGACCGGAGGTTACCGCTTGGTTAACACCTGTAAACACCTGTAAACATTTGAAAACTGACTCGCTCTCAGAGGTGAACTCAGACTGACCCGGACTGATGCAGAGTTCTTCTCAGGTACAGGTTCAGACTTCACGTAACGTTTCAGTCGACCTGCGAAGTAATCGTCCAGGAACCTCTCCAAGGACTGACCGTCTCTCCTGGAACACACACACACACACACACACACACACACACACACACACACACACTCAGTCTAAACCTGGTTCAGTTCTGCCTGGTTAAGTTTAACCTGGTTTAGTTTATCCTGGTTACATACGTGAACTCCTCCCTCATGGTGTACTTGTGGCCCACTTTGGTCCGGATGGTGACGAACGGCAGCTCTCCTCCGTCTGACGTCCCGAGTCCAAAGTCCTCCTCCAGCTCAGACAGGAAGTCCTTCTTATTGGCTACTGAGAACACCAGGCCCCGCCCATTGTATTTAGACGCCACCTTCATCACCCTGAAAGGAACAGAGAGGGGCGGGGTTTAATCCCAGGTCATCGTCAGAGGTTTAAGGTAAATGGATTTTCTGACCAATCACAGCGCTGTACACTCACTGCTAGGTCCATTCACACCTGAAGGTCACACCTGAAGGTCACCTGTGTGACTCTACCTGTTCCTCCAGTAGTTGGAGCCTCGGATGTTGTGATGGTAGTCTAGGTCGTAGTACGCCGTCAGCAGGTCTCGCACTCTCAGACGATCTCTGTTCTCCATGGTCATGTGAGGGCACAGGCCGTGGCTGCGGGAGACAGGTGAGACAGGTGAGTCAGACGGACAGGTGAGACAGAGAGATGATGATCAGAAGAAAAAACTCACATGTGATCTCTGATGAAGCGTCTCAAGGAGCCGATGGTCAGATATTCTTTAAAGACGACAAAACTGTCCTCGAAATTATTAGACAGTCTGGGAGGTCGGAAGAGCAACACACTCCTGAATACACACACACACACACACACACACACACACACACACACACACACACACACACACACACAATGATTAATAAAATGAAAGATGATTTTAAAGTAAAAATCATTTTTAAATGGAGTAACCAAACGTCCTCGTTTCTCCTTTTTAGTCAGAAAATTATGTCCAAGGGGATTTTATAAAATTGCCAAAAGGTTGTGTTTTTCTGAGCTTGTTCTACAGATCATTGATATTTATAATAAAGCACTGAGCTACTGACATTATTCTGATGAACCAAAGTCAAAAACTTCACTTTGTCGAGACTTTTTGGAGGTCAAAATTCATTCAGATTTTGTGACAAAGACTCAAAATTTTGAGATAAAAGTTGAAATTGTTAAGAAACAAGGAAAAACTGTGACACAAATGTGTATGTATTAATGTCTGTACAACATGTATGCAGCTGAGCATAATTATGTATGTATTGTGCTATATGTGTTTGTGTATATATATAATTTTTTTACACCTTTATTATATATATATATATATATATTTTTTTTTTTGTCATTGTTCTAACTTCTTATTTTACTACAATTATATACTTGTATACTTGCTTTTTGAAGTTATGTGAAGTTATATTCGTAAAATTTGCACTATTTTTTTGAATTGTGCATACACACTAATAATTGTGTTCAAAAAAGAATAAAATTAAAAATTTGATCACCAAAAAAAAAACTGTGACACAAGAAAAAAATATGCATATGCATATTGTACGATAAAAGTCAAAACTTTGATATAAACTCAAAAGTTTTAGAGAGAAAGAACAAATTTTTGAGATGAAATGCAAAATCTGAGATAAAGTCAAAATTTTGAGACAAAAAGTCAAAATTGTAACATTGAAAGTTAAAATTTTGAGATAACTGAGTCAAAACTATAAATATAAAAAAATTAAACTCATAATATAAAGTTAAAAATGTGAACTCAAGGGTTAAAATTTTGTGATACATAGTAAAAATTCAAGATTCAAAAGCCCAATTTTAGATTAAAAAAGTCAAACCTTGAGACAAAAAGGAAGTGAAGTCAGCTGACAAAATGTGTGTGTGTGTGTGTGTGTGTGTGTGTGCACTTACTCATCTTTGACTCCGTACGTCTCCCCCAGCTTCAGCTCGGTGCTGTGAGCGAACCTGAACTGTTCCCTCAACAAACCTGCAGCTCGTAGAAACTCTGCCAGACGAGGACTGTCCTCACCTGAAAACACACCTGACCAGAAAACACACACACACACACACACACACACACACACACACACATGATTAGACTTTAAAAGAGCAGAGTCTGTGCAGTAGAGAATTTCCGGTGGAGCCAAGTAAAAAAGAGAAATAAAAATATTTATTTCTTCTTCTTCAGAAGGTTTAGTCTCCTTTTGGCTCTTTCCTGAAGTTTCTTATATCCCCGATAAAAACTACTTACGAACGGCAGCTGTCAACTATCGTAAAACGAAACTTATATCATGGTTTTTTTAAACGTCCAATAACTAATGAGAAACTAACTTCTCAGGAAAAAAAACACCTGAACACCATGCAGCCAGATGACATCATCATACCACCTTAGTGTAAGGATGAGAGAAACGTTTCTACGAGGTATCGTAATTTTTTAAAGTTTTCCCGGCTCATATCTGGAATACATGGGGAGGCGGGGCTTATGACCTATACTGCAGCCAGACACCAGGGGGCGGGGCTTATGACTAGTCAGAAGTCATGTGACTGTGTTACCTATGACACTGGCGTCGTAGTGGTTGATGAAGGTCTGCAGGTCATCATCAGTCTTCAGGTGAACTGAGTCTGGACCGCTCTGCTTCTTCATGTAGTGAAAGATCCCATCTAAACACACACACACACACACACACACACACACACACACATTAGGTTGACTGTGGTTCTCTGACCTTTGACCCGCCTCAGGTGCAGCGCTCTGATTGGTTTACCTGCAGTGCGGGGGCCGTCGTAGGGGCCGGCGTCTCTCCCGCTCCTGAAAATTTTCAGAGTGGGGTAACCTGAGACCCCGAAACGAGCGCAGGTCTCTGAGTGAGCCGTACAGTCCACCTGCAGACACACAGGTGAGAGAGACAGGTGAGAGAGACAGGTGAGAGAGACAGGTGAGAGAGAGACAGGTGAGAGAGACAGGTGAGAGAGAGACAGGTGAGAGAGACAGGTGAGAGAGAGACAGGTGAGAGAGACAGGTGAGAGACACAGGAGAGAGACAGGTGAGAGAGAGACAGGTGAGAGAGACAGGTGAGAGACAGACAGGTGAGAGAGAGAGAGACAGGTGAGAGACAGACTGGTGAGAGAGAGAGACAGGTGAGACAGACAGGTGAGAAAGAGACAGGTGAGAGAGACACAGGTGAGAGAGAGACAGGTGAGAGACACAGGTGAGAGACAGGTGTGAGAGAGACAGGTGAGAGACACAGGTGAGAGAGAGACAGGTGAGAGAGACAGGTGAGCGAGAGACAGGTGAGAGACACAGGTGAGAGAGACAGGTGAGCGAGAGACAGGTGAGAGACAGGTGTGAGAGAGACAGGTGAGAGACACAGGTGAGAGACAGGTGTGAGAGAGACAGGTGTGAGAGAGACAGGTGAGAGACACAGGTGAGAGAGAGACAGGTGAGACAGACAGGTGAGCTGTGATGACTCAGTTACCTTCGCCAGCTGCACCGTTCCCTTCAGACGAGTCGCTGCTTTCTCAAACTCTGGAGACAATTTCTTACAGTGACCACACCTGAGAGGAGGAGAGGAAGAGAGGGATGATGGAGAGAAAACAGAGAGGTGATAGAGGGATGGCAGTAGGTTTGTGGGTTAACGGAGGAGTGACAGGACGATGGAAGGATGTTTGAGGATGATAGAGGGATGACAGGATGATGGAGAGATGTAGGGATGGCAGCGGAAAAGAGGGAATTTAAAGGGGTAAAAGTAGGATGGGGGAAAGATGGAAGGATGACAGGATGATGGAGAGATGATAGTGGGATTTGGGATAGAGGGATGACAGGGAGGTTAAAGATGGAGGGAAGATAGAAGAATCGAAAGATGACAGAAAGATGGAGGGATGATAGAAAGATGGAGGGATGATAGCAAGGTGGAGGGATGATAGAAAGATGGAGGGATGACAGTAGGATGGATGGATGATAGCAAGGTGGAGGGATGATAGAAAGATGGAGGGATGACAGTAGGATGGAGGGATGATAGAAAGATGGAGGGATGACAGTAGGATGGAGGGATGACAGTAGGATGGATGGAGGGATGATAGAAAGATGGAGGGATGATAGAAAGATGGAGGGATGACAGTAGGATGGAGGGATGACAGTAGGATGGAGGGATGACAGTAGGATGGATGGAGGGATGATAGAAAGATGGAGGGATGATAGAAAGATGGAGGGATGACAGTAGGATAGAGGGATGATAGAAAGATGGAGGGATGACAGTAGGATAGAGGGATGATAGAAAGATGGAGGGATGACAGTAGGATAGAGGGATGATAGAAAGATGGAGGGATGACAGTAGGATGGAGGGATGATGAAAATATGGAGGGATGACAGTAGGATGGAGGGATGATGGATGGATGGAGGAGGGATGATGGAGGGATGATGGAGGGATGATGGAGGGATGATGGAGTGATGATGGAGGGATGATGGAGGGATGATGGAGGGATGTAAACACAGAAAAGGAGAAGAACAGGTCATTTACTGTTTTTTTGCTGAGTCATGTTTTTAAACCAAAACCGTCTGTTTGTCCTGAGCTAACAATGCTAAGCTAACTTCCGGCGCGGTTACCATGGAGCGTAGAACATCACCAGCATGGTCTCGTGCCCTGAGGACAGGTAGTCGAAGTCCGCGTCACCGAGCTCGAGCACGTCCCTGCGCGCGGACTCAGCGGCGGGAAAACGGGACAGGAGCGCGAGCGCGAGGGCGGGAAGGAGGCGGACAGCGGCCGCCATGATGGAGGGAGAAGAAGAAGGATGATTGGGGCGAAGAATGAGACAGGTGAGGCGCGTGGACAGGTGAGGACCACGGACAGCTCCTCCGGCTCCTCCAAGAGTCAAGCGAAGCTCACCTGAGAGAGAACATCCGCTTTTGAAATCCGCTTAAAAAATAAAATCGTCATATGTAAGAGGAGTGAGATTTTTAAAAGGGAAAAGTTAAAAAACGTCGATTTTTAATGTTAATCTGTGAAGGTTTTCTAATTAAGACTCACTTCTTAGCGGTGAAAACGATTCAGAACTCAATTTTAACACAGGTCTAATAGTCAAGGCTTTTATTGTGAAGGTGTATTCATGAGTTTATCCGTCCAATAAGAGGCGGAGTTTAGCGAGTGGAAATACTGCGCTCTGATTGGTCCCCGGCCGCAGGACGGTGACACGCTGTAGTTTTCTGATTTGATGGACACTCTGCTTTTTGTGACGTCATGAATATACGTCTTCCCTGTAACTCTGGTGATTATATTTTAGAAACGATTAAAACTGATGTTGTTCCAATTTTTTCATTTCGTTTCTTTTATTGCCTTTGGTTTTGTTTTCTTTAATTTTAACACTTTTAATAAACCATTTTATCTTATATATTGTGTTGCACTGTATTCTGTATTTTTTAATTTTTTTACCAGTACACCAAGTCAAATTCATTGTGTAAAACATAAGTAAAAATAGAATGCTTTGATTTGCAAACCCCATTTAACCTACATTCAATGGAATAATAGATTTCTCCAGATTCTCTAAATCTTTTGATGATATTATGGTCTGTAGATGATGAAATCCATCAATTCCTGCAGTTGGACAAAGTTGAGAAACATTGTTCTTAAACTGTTGGACTATTTGCTCATGCAGTTGTTGACAAAGTGGTGAACCTGGCTCCATCTTTGCTTGTGAAGGACTGAGCCTTTTGGGGATGATCACTCACCTGTTTGTAATCTTCGTATTGTATTCAGTTGAATATAGGTTAAACAGGATTTTAAAAAATCAACGTATTCTGTTTGTATTTGTTTCATACAAAGTCACAACTTCATTGAAATTGAGGCTGTGTGTAAATTTGAAATTTGTAAACATGGTCAAAAGACTTGTTTAACATGTATAACATTCTCTGTATTCATGTCATCATATAAATTGGATATGCACAAAAAAAATGGATGAGGATAAAGTTTGAACTATCTTCATGCATTTCTTTAGACTTTTTAAGTTGAAACAGGTTAAATCTGTAAGGTTTAATCATAGCAGACACACAAACGCCCTCAGGTGAGCATCAGCCCACCTGTCTTCAGGTCTTTATTCAGTTTTATCAAACGCCCAGAAGCAGCTCACAGGTTAAAAAACTCTTTATTGGTTCTTCTTCTTCAGGTATCTGGACCATAAACAGCGTCACAACATCTTTCAATAACAGCAGCAGGGCTGAGCCCAGTGTATTATGGGAACTAAAGACCTTCACTAATAGTTTCACAGCTTCAGAAAGAACATCACGAGACACTTCACTGGTTTCAAACACCTGCTCAGGTGCAAATACGCAAACCCTGGTTCATCCAGGTCCAAGTCCAGGACCTGATCTTGGTTTTCCTCAGGTGGATTGTATAAGACTTTAAAACCAAGCGTGAAGAGACAGGGACAACAGCTTTGTTTGCTGTAGTGTTGTATGTTACGTGATTAAGACTCCGCCCCCTACGTCACACGCAGTGGGCGGAGCCTCCAAGTACTGTTGAGGTTACAGAGGTTAATAAATAGAGTGCTAACGTGGGGTGGTGTGTGTGAATGTGGATCCTTCTGGAACGTTCAGGCTGAAATATTTGTTCTGAGTCAAACTCCAAATACTTATCAAAAACATAAACCAACAGATGAACCATCAGTCTTTATAACAAACATGGAGGCCGCTCCTCGCAGGCCGGCAGAAGTTCTGCTTCTGATAAAGAGGCTGAAAGTTCTCTCAGTCTGTGTACAGACTGAGCAGCTGCCTCTTCTGTGATTGGTTGAACAGTCAATCCCGAGCCGCCTCCTGTATTCTGATTGGTCGGCCCTCTGACGAAAAGGAAGTGGATTTTTGGACGTGGAAAAGTTTTATCAGGTGTTTGAAACGCTGGCTCACCTGAAGGGAAGAAAGGAGACAAACAGCTGAGAAACTCCCACCTCAGAGTGCGTCTGTCTCTTTAAACGTCTCCATGGCGACGCTCATAACAAACTCTCAGGATCCAGACTCACCTGATGGGTGCTCTTGTTGCCCAGGTGAGCGGACACCTGCCTGAACGTCCTCTGATTGGCTCCTCTCTGCTGACAGGAAGTGAGGATGGCTCGGTCCTCCTCTCTGAAACGCAGGAACAAAAGGTCAGAGATGAGCGGTCAGAAGTTAGGGGTCAAAGGTCACAGTGTGTGTTAACAAACCGTGTCCAGATGGCCACGCCCTCTGTGGTCGTCATGGCGGCTGCTGGCTCCTCCTCTTCCTCTTCTCTGTCACTTTCTGATAGGCTCTCTTCAGATGTTTGATGTTCTTCTTCGTCTCTGTGGGGTTCAGAGGGATTGTGGGTAACGCAGTTCAACTCTGTGGCGTCAGAGCTGGTTGGTATGAGTGAGGACTGAGAGCCCAGCTGCTGGAGAAACTCCCAGAATTCTTTGTGCAGGTTGGGATGACGTTTAAGGAGAGAGGAGACCTGAAAGGAGAAAAAGAGAAATTTAATTTTCCTCTGTCTTTCTATTGGTCAGTCAAGCAGGGAGCACTTGTTGTCTATCACAAGCTGTCCTGGGATGGAAACTCACTTTAGTCTTGCAGCTAGAACCCTGTTGAAAACAAAGACTTGCAGCTTTGTCAGATTGACATTGAGGAGGAAATGCTCTAAGACTGTGAAGCTGCTGTTATTGATGAGAACGGACACGACAGACAGACAAACAACGGACTTTACAGGAGAAATTTCACCACTTGGAATAATTTGATGAAACAACACTTTTGATATGTTTGAACTCTGGATTCCTCTGGTGGAAAGGAGAGAGAATATTCAGGGTACGGGCGTCAGGATGTGACGTCATGACCCCAAACAGGTAGGACGTCCACGTTGTTGTGAGTGATTCTTTCACTAATTAAGAAAACTGTGAAACAAACTTAGAGACTGAAATGTGAAGAATCTAAACTTCTATTTATCCTCTTTTTACCTTTTGCATCTCCTCAGGTGAGGGGGCGGGGCCTCCCTGCAGCACTGACACCACCTGCTGGTAGAGGGAGGAGTCTTCTCCCAGGCTCCGCCCCAAACCCTGCAGAAACCTGCGACTACGTTCGAACAGCTGCTGCTCAGTCAGCTGACGGAGACACAGAGACAAGAAGAGGTCAGAGTGATGTCATATGGCCCTTTTCCACTGACTCGTCTCAGCCCTACTCTACTCGCCTCTCCCCGGTTTGTGTTGCGTTTCCATTAGCGCGGTACTACGCAGCAGACGCCAGTTTTTAGTACCTACTCTACCCTGGTTCTAAGAGAGTAAAGCTGATACTAAAAGGTGACGTGGACGGACTGCCGGTCACTCATTGGTCAGAGAATGTCGTCTCTGCAGCTTCTGACTCTGAACAAATCACTTACAAGAGGCAAAGGAATAAGTCAGCGACGGGTTTTTAATGACATTTAAACCTGACGGCACAGAACCAGACTGAATGAAGACAAAATACAGCCCTAAAATGCTCCTTCATGATTCCTAAAGAAGTTAAAAGTCCTTTTTAAAGCAAAAAGAAGTTAACAGCAAAGATAGTTGGCTTTAAAGAGTCTTTTAAATTAAATCAAAGTTGGTCGGTGCAGGAGCGATCTGTCTGCCACGAGAGTCTTTAAGCACCAATCAGTCCATTAATCCACAGGGAACCAAAAAGGAAAACCAGTTCAAAGAAGAATGATTGATCAACAACAAATCTCTGCTATACCAGGCCCAAAAATCAAAAATTAAAGTGATCTCACTGGATCCAGGGAAGAGTTGATGTCAGGAAGCAGCTCCTTCGTTTTCCTCCGCGTGCAGCAGCACCAGGCTGTTGTTTACCTCCGTTGTCATGACGACCCACATTGAGCCGCTGTATTACTTTAATGAAATCTTTTTAAAGCTTTTTTTTTTCCTTTAAAGACCACGGTGGCACATATGTTAGTACAAAATGATGTTTGTGTGGCGTTATAGATGAACATGCACGCACTTCTGCGCAGCACTTTAGCGCAGCTGTGTTATAAGATCCACGCCCACCGTGAGTCTGTAGTCGGGCTAGAGGAAAAGATAAACAAACCCAGTAGAGACGAGTAGAGTAGAGCTGGAATTGTAGAGTGGAAAAGCGCCAATAGTGATGTCAGAGTGATGCTAGAGTGATGTCACTCACAAGGTCGCAGCTTCGCGCCTGCTCCGGACTCAGGAAAGCGGCGAAGTCTCGCAGCAGCTGAGGCCACGGTTGCAGCACTCCACTCAGAGAGGAGTACAGACCCTTCAGGTCCCCAGAGGCCCCCAGGGGCCCCTTAGCTGAGAACTGATCCAGGACCTGCAGCAGGTCTTCAGAGACACCCGGACTCACCTGGACGGCATCACACACCTGAGAGGAAACAGGAAGTACACACAAACATAAACACACACAAAGATCATAGGCGAGGACAACGGAGAGAGAAACCTCCGCGCACTGATCTTCAGAGTCGTCACACACACACACACACACACACACAGTAACACAAACAGTTTTACAGGTTTTGTAGTTTGTGTCAAACCCCAGTCTGACCTGACCCACCTGTTGTTCTGTACTTCCTCTTTCCTCCCTGTTTTCTTCTTCTGCTGTCCTCAATGACGTCTCCTCCTCCTCCTCCTCCAGGTCATGAGCGACACTTCCCGTTGAGCTCGGCGAGGACTCGGACAGAGCCAGTACGACCTCGCTCTCCTCCTCCTCCTCCTCCTCTTCTTCTGTTTTTGTCCTGATGACATCATCACCTTCCTGCTCCTCCTTCCTGGGTGTAAAGGCGTCTTCAGTTTCGGGAGGTTCCTCGTAGCTCCGCCCCCTCCCCCTGGGGCTGGTGAGGGTCTGGGAGTGGCGTCTGATTCGCTCCCTGATGATGTCACTGGAAGAGTCGGGCTGCGGGGGAGTTTGAGCAGCAGAAGGAGGAGGTGAAGAGGGGGAGTCAGCGTGTTTGTCAGGGAGGGGGGAGGAGTCAGAGGGAGGGGGGAGGTGCTTATTCAGCTGAATGAAGCCGATGCGTCTAAAGTCCAGGTTTTTTGGGAGGCGGGGGGGATACATGGTTCCTGGTGGGAAGCTGTAAGTCTGAGTGGCTGCGCGGAGGAAGGTCAGGTGACTGTGACGGGGCCCGTTTGACCTGGTGGGGGGCGGGGCTTCAGGATCTGAGCCGGACGGACTGTTAAAGTGTTTCACTGTTGGATAGATGACAGGAAGACTCCTCTGTAAGAGAGAGAGAGAGAATCAAGATTAACTTCAGCCTCTTTGATCTTTATCAACAAGAATTAGAAGAACTTGTTCCTAAAAATCTTGTTCAGGTTGAACAAAAGTCTGTTAAAGTTGCTGATGCTGAAAAAACAGCTGTTTGGATCATTCCACAGGTGAACAGGTTGATTTAAACAGGTGAGTGTCATGATTGGGTATAAAAGGAGCATCATTCCCAAAAGGCTCAGTCCTTCACAAGCAAAGATGGAGCNACACACACACACACACACACACACACACACACACACACACACACACACACAAATAAACGCCATGTGGGACTGGGTCAGACCCGTTCAGACCACTACAGACTGGTTCTGGATGTCTCACCTTAACGATGTTGTCAGGGTAACCGGGTCTGCAGCACTGCAGGATCCGTCGTCGGACCTGGACCAGAGTCTTCCTCACCAGGAACTGTGAGACCAGCTTAGTGGGGTCAGAGGAACCTTCCATGTTCCTGAGACCCAGGACCAGCAGGCTGCACACACACGAGAACATGAAACATGAGCATACACTGACTCTGTGTGTTACTGTGTGTGTGTGTGAGAGTGTGTGTACCAGTCCTCTGCTGCAGTGAAGGCAGCCGTCCTGCGGGGGCAGTAGAGAGCAGGGTCCAGACTGGCGCAGGGCAGCAGCTCGGGGTAGAGGAACACGGAGCGAGTGGCGAAGAGCCAGGCGAGTTCAGCGGGCATGACGGGAAAACTACGCACTGCAAACACACACACACACACACACACACACACATCATACTCAGAGCTTCACACTCTCCAGGTGCGATAAAGACGACCCATCATGCTTTGCTGTGGAGGTACTGACTGTGTCCGCGGGAGTCGGGGGGGCGGGGCTGTGACTGGTAAGTGATGGGCGCCTGTCTCATCTCCTCCAGCAGCTGCAGCGCCCCCTGCAGGTTACGAGCTCTGAAGACGCTGCTGACGGGAGGAGAACGAGCCGAGGAGGACGAGAGCAGCTCGGAGCGGTGAGCGAGCAGCTCTAATTCACACTGAGAGAGAGAGAGAGAGAGAAAGAGAGAGAGAGAGAGTTCAGGTTAAAGAAATATTACACTGTCTGTGATAGAAATATTGCAGCAGGACACTTAAGGTGAAACTCCCGTGAAGTGTAAGTTTGTCCCGATTCTCAGAAAGTTAAGGTTGAGGGTTAAGTTTGAGGCTGTATCTCCCTCAATACTGAGATTCTCCGACACCACCCTTGGGACTAAGGGACACCCAGAATGCATTGCGTATTATCAGTAAATAAACATGGCGTCCAAAGCAGCAGAGAAGGCGAGCTACAAATATAGTTTTTTCTTTGTTAATGGAGATATAAATATTAGGAAAACCATTGTATTATCTTAGTTTAGACCCATTTTATGGATTATTTACCTCGTTGTTGCAGAACATTTATTTTTATTTTACCATCTTTTGTCAACAGCGTCCGGTGCGGACAAGCCATGTTCCTATCGTTTAAGTTAGTAAACGTTACAAAATGGTCATTTTTCTCCGTGGTAATGTTATTGTTTATCAAGATAACAGCCTATATAACATGCTTGTGCCGATAATGGTATAAGATGACCGGGCTAATGTCATCTCCTGTAGCCGCAGAGTTATGTAACGATAGTTATAGCTGGTGTTTACCTTTCAATAAACTATGGCAGGGGTTCCCAAACTTTTCCGCCTGTGACCCCCAAAATAGTAGCGTTAGGGACTGGCGACCCCCTGCTGTGGTACAACACTAATGGGACAATCCAAAAACAGACAAAAACAAACAAAACCCTCCTGAGGATACTTAATTTAACTGATCAATAGAAAATTTACCAACTACTGTGCACTTTGCTGAGTACACGGCATCAAACTTGAACAAAAACGTGAAAAACAGATCAAACATTTTCTGTTTGCATAATTTTATATTATCTTTAACACCAATTTTTGCTTTTATTCTCACAATAATAGATAAAATGTTCATGAATTGTTCAGTTTTCGATTTTGGGACACATTCCATGACCCCCTATCAATGTCTCGCGACCCCCCAAAGGGTCCAGACCCCCACTTTGGGAACCACTGAACTATGGTATGCTGTGACTACTGAATATGTCCGTGGTTGTGTTATTTATACAGATATTTTTTGATAACGCTAACCGAAGGAATATCTGACAGACAGTCCACAACAATTTCATTTGCATTTAAGGGGTGTCCCATTTCTAAGTCACAAGATAGACCTGAACACTTGGTTTTGAGGGCGAACAAGATTGAGGGTTAAGAAAGGAATTGGAATTGGGCTTTAATCTTGTTTACAATAACGTAAACATTGAGTGTGTGTGAGTGTGTGTGTTACCAGGAACTGTCTGGTGGTCTCAGCTTCACTCTGGAGTTTGGTCACAGGTGAACTCAGCAGGTGGATCTGAGTGAGCAGCTGAACGTGCTGAAAGACAGAAAGAACCACAGAGTCAGGAGGCAGAGGGCAGCTCACAACACTCAACCTAATAATGATCACACACTAAAACGAATTAGATCATTTTTGCAATCATGTTTTGCAAAAATAATCTGTGATTGTTTTTCCCATATTGCAAATCATCTTATGTGTTTGACAAAATCCATGACAATTTTTTTACTTTTTGCTCCCCGTGACTGCTTTTTTTTTTGCCAAAGTTAGACATTTTTCCCTTTTTCTTCACCACTTTTGGACCATTTTTAAAAGTTTTATCTCAACTTTCTTGCCATTTTTTGGTTGCCTTTGGCTGTCTTTACCACTTTGCACTGATTTTTTTTCCAAAATGTCCCCAAAGTTGTTACTTTCTCACTATTTTCCAAATCTTTTCAGAATTTTCTTGCCAATTTTTGTTGCTTTTGGGCCAGTTCTGTATCTTTCTACTTCATTTTTTCACCATTTTGGACCATTTTTTTGCTACTTTCTGAGTATTTCTCAAGTTTTCTCTCAATTTTCTTGCCAATTTTTGCTGCTTCTTGACCATTCTACGCTATCTTAGAACTATTGTTATTGTTACTTCTGGCTGTTTTTGCTACTTTTCACCAACTAGATTGTTTCTCTTGCAAAAGTAGTTTTCAAAAAATGTTTGTAGAGAATAAAAAATAACTGCAAAAAAATGTTTATCAAGTACTATGACACAGTTTATAGAAATATTGCACTGCCTTAGAGTATTGCAAGTTTATCTAATTTGCCCTTTTTCTGACTGCATTTAGAGCAATTTTCCTTATCCTGCTGGTTGTGGCTCGGTAGTAGGGTGGGTCATCTCTAAGGATGTGTTTTAAAGTGTGGGTGGACTTTTCTCGTGTTTTTACAGTCACTAAAAACCCTTTGAATAACAGTAAATAACGTTTATTGATCGTGTGTGATGATCAATAAAAGTGATTGGTGATTGGCTGATCTGTGTGTGTGTTTGTACTTGTTGCAGCTGCTGCCTCAGGCGGTTCTTCTGACCGTTGTCCAGCCTCAGCGTGTACGGCTCCTCACACTCGGAGTGTGTGTTACTGAGTGTGTGTGTGGGCAGACCCAGCTGCCGTCTCTTCCTGATCAGCTCCAGCTGCTGCTTCACCGTACGCAGCTTCGTGATTGGCTGCTCCTCCTCCTGCTCCTCCTCCTGCTCCTCCTCTGCTCTGCTGGAGACAAACACACGTCAGAGGAATCACTGCGCACAGAGGACAGACTGAGGCTGTTTTCCAAACCGCCTACTACTTCGGCTGAAATTCAGTTTGTAGTATCAGTTTGTGAAAACTTGGTAGATCTGTAGTAAACTACAAGTTCCCGGATGTTTCTACTGATCCGGGAAAATTTCTCAGTCTGTAACGAACCAGTCTACCTGGCGTACTGTTTCCCACAATGCACGGCGCTAATGGCGTTTGTCAGTTTGGGGGCGCTCAGGTTGAGGTGAATTACTGACACCTACTGGAATAAATCAGCTCAACTACAACACAACAACAAAAATGTGAAACGGTCCCAGAGATAAAAGTGAAGTGACAGGAAAGAAACAGCGGTAAATCTGCTCACTTCATCATGAAAGAGCTGTTTACTTTTACCAAATTCATAAAAGCCCCTAAATCATTTATCACTTTTTATTTTACACTAACAGCCTACGTGGGTAATGAGGACGCAGTTTTTACACCAGCTGGAAAAATAAAAAGTCAGTTGGTTTCAGATTTATTTTCAATACACGATAACTTTTGGTGCAAGATAAAAAATCAAATATGGTGATTTTGCTGTAATAAACTTTTATACCTTTACAAATTTGATAAAATCAGGACTCTAATCTCTAAATGAATTTGTTGTTTTTCTAAATGAATCAAAATTGTTCCTTGAACCACTAAAAATAATGAAAAAAACATAAAAATTCTCAAAAAAATTACAACTTCCTTCACATGCTTCATTTCATTTATTTATTTTTCCTTTGTATCTCATTGACATCTAATTGAACTTATCTACTTTTATTGCTCCTGTAACTTCTCCACTGATTGATGTGGTGAATTAATGACTGAAATGTTCTCATGGATTTATTTTTGATAAAGTTAAACATTAGAAAAAAACCATCAGCTCCACTTCCTGAAACAGAAATCCAGAGTAGTATACGACTAAACAGGTCCAACAAAACAGTCACACTACAGACTACATGTGGAAGTAGGAGGTTTGGGAAACAGCCTGTGTGTGTGTGTGAGATACACACTGGATGAGCTGCTCCTCAGGTGTGTGTGTCTGTGCAGCGTGTGTCTCCTCCTGAGGCTCCTCCTCTTCCTCCTCCACCTCCTGTCCTGTGAGGTCTTCTTTCAGCTGCAGAGCAGAGACACAGTGAGCGACAGGGAGTGTGTGTGTGTGTGTGTGTGTGTGTGTGTGTGTGTTTGTGTGTGTGGACCGAAGACACTCACAGTTTCAAACAGCTCTTCCATCAGTTCATTCACCTCCTTCTCTGTAAACAAACAAACAAACAAAATTATCAATGAAACATGTCAATCACATGACCTCAGGGTGACCTCACTTTGTGTGTGTGTGTGTGTGTGTGTGTGTGTGTGTGTACTTACTTGTGATGCGAACAGCTTTGTCGTCTCTGTAATCTTCCTGGTCAGGTTCATCGACGTCGGCGAGGAAATTATACTCAGGATCATCTTCATCATCACACTCCTCTAAAAGAGTGAGAAAGAAAAATAATACGTTAATAATAAAACGTGAAAAATATTTTAGGTGAGTTTATATAATGTCAGGGTTACACTTTCTGAAATGAGGGATGTAAAAAGTCACTTCTTCCCAATATTCTAACTTTTAAGAGGCACCTGAACATGCAAAAAGTGTTTTTTTGGTGGATTTATTCAAATAAAAATTCTCATACAATATAAAACTAACTAAAACTAACTGCTCAATGAATCACATTTATACTTTTTTATCCAAATTATTCAGCATTAATTAACAGACCAGCAGGGGGCGACACTGAGACAACAATCAGGTGTTTTACAGACACACACTCACCTTCGTTATCGATGTCTGAGGTCATCAACCCTCTCAGCCAATCAGTCCACTCCCTGTCCTCGTGGGCGGAGCTTGAGTCGTACATGTCAGGTGTGATGTCAGGTGCTCTTAGCTCCGCCTCCAGCTGCCCCAGCGGGACGTCACGTAGAGGACGTTTGGACCTGGTCCTGTACGCCATCAGCCCCGCCTCATCCTCCGACTCTGACAGCGGCTGACCAATCACAGAGAGGAACAGTTAATGATGTCACAGATGAAATGACCTTTTTTCCCCCTGACCTGTCGCCCGTTTCTCTCACCGGGTACGGCTCCAGACACACGGCGAGCTCCTCCTCCACGGCGTGGAGCTTCTCCAGGAAGCTGCTGTCAGGTACGGCTCTGTGGGGCGGGGCTTTAGGAGGAGGGGGCGGGCCCATGGTGAGCGACGTGGCTCTCAGACGCCGGGAGCGGCAGCGAGAAGTCTGGGGAAACGACACAAACACAGGCGCTGAGGAGGCGGGGCTTCAGGGTTAGATAGACAGAATAAAATCAACAAGTGAGGTCATAAAGAGCCTCCAGCTGATCGCCTGTGACCTTCAGGTGAACTATGACATCATCCACCTGCCGTCCTCTCACCTGCCAGGGGCTGCAGCTGTCCTCCTCCCCCCGGGTCAGACGACTCCCCCGGGGGGAGGAGGCAGAGCTCTCCATGTCACTCTCCTGGAAGGTCTGCAAAACACACACACACACACACACACACACACACACACACACACAGATTAACCCTCTGTCACTGTGGCACAGAGCAGCAGCCAATCAGAGCGGGTCCTCACGTCTTCGGCGGTCTCGTCCTCCTCCTCCTCATCAGGGTGATACTCTTCATCAGAGGAGTCTTCCTCAGCCAGAGGGATGTCCACGAACTGAGGAGCCTGAACACAGAGAGGAAGCTACAGTGCTGACCTTTCAAAATAAAAGCTCTGACTGCAACTTCTTTAGACAGCAAACTGCAGGTTAATTTTTTTCGTTTTGGAGAATTAACTCTGAACTTTGTCTGAGATTATACAAGGTTAGAGTGATAAAAAGTCCACCAGCTCTGTTTGATGGTTTCATTTTGTTCAAAGCTGATTTTTTGTTGACATTTGAAACACAAACTAAGTCAATTTCTTGTGATACAAAGTCAAAATTTTGGGATAAAATGTCAAAAATCTAAGTGATAAAGTCAAAATTATGAAACCGAATGTAGAAATTTCAAAATAAAAGTTCAAAAACTTAAGTTGTCAACATCAAAATTAGAAATGAGGTCAGCATTATGAGACAGAAAGCCAAAGTTTCAGGATAACAGAGTTGAAATTTCAGTTTCAGAAACTAGATTTTGAGATAAAATGATAAAATTTTAAGACAAAAGGGTCAAAATAATGAAATAAAATGTTGAAACTGTGAGAAAAATGTCAAAATCATGAGAGAAAGCAAAAATTTTAGGATAACACAGTCGAAAATTTGAGATAATAAGTTTAAACTTTGACATTGAGATAACAGTTGAAATTCTATATTTCAATTATCTTGAAATTTTGACTTAATTTGGATCAAAAATAATGCCTACAAAGTTATTTTTTCAACTGGTAGAAATGGGTTCTCTACGATTATGCAATCAATGTCGTGTAATAAAAAAATTAAAATAAAGAAACACAGGAGCAATAAAAACCACTGAATAATTGGATCAAAGGAAACAAAAAAGAGAACAGATCGTGTCTTGAAAATAAAAAAATGATTTTCGTAACCGTTGTCTTTTACTTGGAATAGCTGCTATAAGTGCGACTATTCAAAACCTTTTAATCACATGACTGACACTCACCTTGATGACATCACTGCTCTTCTTAATGGGAGAAATATTCCAGGCTGGAATCACCTGACAGAGAGAGAGAGAGGTAGAGGTGAGACGGGTGAGAGAGGTGAGACAGACAGAAACAAAGACAGACAGACGGGTTTTCTCACCACTCCTTTCTCCACCACCTCTTTAAACTTGGATCGAGTCATTTTTGGCTCCTGAGGAAGAGAAAGTGAAACAAAAACATTAATCTGATTTTTTTTCCTCTTATAATCTGGTAAATTAGCATCACCTAGGTAACGGTTATAATCTGACATCATCCTGTCTTTGATCTAGCTCTGCGTCCTGATTGGCTGACACTCACAAATGGAGGGATGGCCTCTGTCTCGTTGATCGCCGCCTTCATCATGGCCACCACATGTTCGTTAGTGATCACTTCCTGTAGGTCAAAGGTCAAGGTTATATAAAGATGAAAAAAATAAAAGACAGCTGTGTTAAATGGAGCTCTGGTCCTGATCCTGGAGCATAGACTGTATAATGAGTGGACGTAACGACGTTCGGCACAAACTGACGCCTCCAGCAGATGCCCCGCCCCCTGGTGTCTGGCTGCAGTATAGGTCATAAGCCCCGCCCCCTGGTGTCTGGCTGCAGTATAGGTCATAAGCCCCGCCCCCTGGTGTCTGGCTGCAGTATAGGTCATAAGCCCCGCCCCCTGGTGTCTGGCTGCAGTATAGGTCATAAGCCCCGCCTCCCCATGTATTCCAGATATGAGCCGGGAAAACTTTAAAAAATTACGATACCTGGTAGAAACGTTTCTCTCATCTTTACACTAAGGTGGTATGATGATGTCATTTGGCTGCATGGAGTTCAGGTGTTTTTTTTTCTGAGAAGTTAGTTTCTCATTAGTTATTGGACGTTAAAAACCGCGATATAAGTTTCGTTTTACGATAGTTGACAGCTGCCGTTCGTGAGTAGTTTTTATCGGGGATATAAGAAACTTCAGGAAAGAGCCAAAAGGAGACTAAACCTTCTGAAGAAGAAGAAATAAATATATTTATTTCTCTTTTTTACTTGGCTCCACAGGAAATTCTCTACTGCGCAGACTCTGGCTGCACAATGGCGGCTAGAGAAACGGGGTTTTTTGGCTTCAAAAACGTAGAACGGTGACAGGCGGAAGCACGCTGTCCATTCTATATACAGTCAATAGTCTGGACTCACGTGGATGATGTTCCTGACGTTGACCGTGGTCAGGTTGTGCTGTTTGGATTTGGTTTCCAGTGATTGGTCGAGCTGTCTGCTGATCTCCATATCCACTGAAGACTCCGCCTCCTCCTCCTCGCTCTCTGAGGCCCCGCCCCCTCTGACGTCCTCTGCTGCAGGTTTCCTCTTCCTCTTCCTTCCTGACCTCCTCCTCGAGGCCTTACCCCCCACCTGGCTGTCCTCTGAAACAAACAGGTAAATCACAGACAGGTGAGACAGGTGGACTGATGAAGGTGTGTGTGCGTGTGCCTGTGTGTGTGTGTTACCCATGGTGATGATGAGGCTGGAGTCTGTCGTGTCTTCCTCCACCAGCAGGTAACCTTCATCTTCTTCATCTTCCTCCTCCTCCTCCTCTCTGGCTCCGCCCCCTGCAGGTGGAGGCTGCAGCGAAGCATCATGGGAGGGCAGGTGAGTGCTGGGTCTTGGGGATCCAGCTGCGGGGGGGCTGGAGCTGGTCGGGTTCAGTTTGTGGCGTTTGTGAAACGGGTTCATCGTGGAGACACATGACCTCTGAAATAGTGACATCATGAGAAATGATGACATCATTAGTGACATCAAGAGTTATCTCATTTTAAACTAGAGGGGTGGGCCCGCATTTCATTTCAGCAAATGCTGGATGTAGAAATGCTGAGCGCTGCATCTCAACATTAAACACTTTCTTGCAGCAAATGCTTAATGTTGACATGCTAAACCACAACCACAACATCAGTTACATGTTGTAACCATGGCAACAAAAATGGGGGCACTGAGGCAGAACTTTTTGAAAGAAAAAATGTACATGAGAAATTAAAAAAGATGCGTTCCAAGAGTAAAGAATTTCATAAATAAACTCAAAAAAAAAATCATCGGCAATTCTGAGTTCATAAAATTTGGAGTGCAGAATTGTGCAATATTAATGAGTAAAAGGATTTTCAGAACAACGAAGAGAGAATCTCAAATGGTCACAAAGATTATAAAAATTATCATATAAACTGAATTTGTCTGGAGAAGGTTAAGAAGGTTTGACAACTGCAACAAATAAAATGTTATGAAAAAAAAGCCAAGAGTGCTTTAGTTAGATCTAGGAGAAAATGGTAAAAGCAAGGTGAAAAATGTATGTAGGCATGTTTATATAATCTGAAAGAAATAAATAGAAAACAGTAATCCCTCAGTAAACTCAGAATTGATTATTTTAAATGTAATAAAAAAGGAAATCTAACAGTATGAAAATAAAAAACGCTTTTAAATAGCCTGAAACAGAGAATAAAGCTTTAAATCTCAGATTACAGTCTGTCAGACTAAATATTAACAGACTACAGTGTTAAATTTTGTATAGTTCATTTATGTATAATTGTTTTTAATCTGTTTCTGTTTTTCAGCATCACTCTGCTGTCTGTGCTAACAGGCTAACAGCTAACACACACACACACGCACACACACACACCGAGTCTCTGACCCGGTACCGGGTCCACACCGGGTCTGACCCACTCCCAGACCCCCAGTCTGAGTCCCGGAGTGTGTGAACGGGGTTTAATCCGGTTTAAAGTCAGAATAGAAACTCACTCACCGCCACGAAGAGACTCAGCTCAAAAACTACATTTCCACTGTGACGTCACGGCTAACTGCACGTTCTTCCTCTTTCCGTCACATGGCGGGAAGCGCTTCGGCTCCGAGGAACACGAACGCCCCCTGCCGACAACTGCCGAACAATACCGAAAACTACCGAGGACTGCCGACAACTGCCGAACACTACCGAAAACTACCGAGGACTGCCGACAGCTACCGAGAGGGAGAGTAACCGTTTATTTCACTGAAAAAGAGTTTCACCTGTTTTCACCCAAATATCAAAATATAAAATCACATATTTCCCAGACGAAAATTATGAAAAACACCTTTTATTACTGAGAGGGAGAGTTTCACAAAGATATTAAAATAAAAAAGATTTTTATTATGGTTTAAAACAGGGGTTCCCAAACTTTTCCGCCTGTGACCCCCAAAATAGCAGCGTTAGTGACTGGTGACCCCCTGCTGTGGTACAACACTAATGGGACAATCCAAAAACAGACAAAAACAAACAAAACCCTCCCCGAGGATACTTAATTTAACTGATCGATAGAAAATTTACAGACTAATGTGCACTTTGCTGAGTTCACGGCATCAAACTTGAACAAAGAAATGTGAAAAACAGATAAAACATTTTATTTTATTTCATTTCATTTAACATATTATCTTTCACCCCAATTTTTGCTTTTATTCTCACAATAATGGATAAAATGTTCATGAATTGTTTAGTTTTCGATTTTGGGACACATTCCATGACCCCCTATCAATGTCTCGCGACCCCCCAAAGGGTCCCGACCCCCACTTTGGGAACCACTGGTTTAAAAGTCCATCACCTCTGTTTGGTGGTTTCTTTCTGTTGTTTCGGTAAAAAAATAAATAAAATTAAAAAAAATTCCAAAGAGTTACAGATAATCGATTCTTTATCTACATATCAGTTTAGAAGGACATTTCCACGTAAGAAAATAAAAAAGATTTGGCCTATTTAGCATTTTTTGTGGCCCATTTTCAGTCAAATTTGAATGATAAAAACAATATTTTAATATTGATAGTTGAAATTACGAAGTAAAATGTCAAAATTTTGAACAACAATGCCAAAATTCTGAATAAAAAGTTAAAATTATACAGTTAAAATTGAAATTTTGGGATGAAAAGTCAAAATTAATTGTGAGCGAAGAACCAAAATTATGAAAAAACATGAAAAATATGATATAAGTTGACATTTTGAGATTTTAAGAAGTCTAAGCCAACATTTTGAGTTTTAAAGTCAAAATTATCAGAAAAAAGTCATAATATTGAGATTAAAAAGTCTAAATATTGTAAAAACCAAGTCAAATTCTTAAGATGAAGTCAGAATTATGATTTTAATGTGATATCAAAGTCAAGAATATGAGGCGATCAAAAATTTGAGTAAGAAAATCCTAATGTAATGTAAATTTAAAAATAAAATCTTACTGTTCTAACTTAAACCTGTAAGATTGTTTTATTTTGAAAGGTCTTGAAAGGTCTCTCCCTTCCAAAGTGCAGCAGAAAAACTATAGAGGATGAGCACTGAGTGACCCCCAGGGGGCGCTGTGTCACATGTATTCTCCCAGTGAAAGTAAAGAATGAAGGAGGTCAAAGGTCACATCATGTCAAACACTTTATTAAAACTTCATATTAAAATTTAAACAGTCTTTTTTTTATTGTCACAGGTCAGCATCACCTCCTGGGGGCGGGGCTTAGAGCCTTCAGCATGGCGGCGGGTTTCTTCAGCTCCTTCATCACCTGCAGACCCAGAGCTCTGACCGGCTGCATCAGGACCCTGGACCTGCTGGGACCGGCAGGAGGAGTGGGAGGAGCCTCTGAGTCCTGCAGGTCCTCGTCCGTCACCGTCACACGTCTGTTCCGGTGAAACAGGGATTCCCTACGACGGGTGCAGGGGCTCGCAGCCAACACGGCCCTGAAACCGTACGGCGTGGTCACCTTCCCCACGTGAGGCAGCGACAGAGCTGCACGGGTCGTCAGGTCCACGTCTGCAGAGTCCACAGCAGGGCGGGGTCGTCTGACCCGGGGCGTGGGGGGGCGGAGCAGGTTCCTGGACTGAGGGTCTGCAGGGGGGCTCGGTTCTAGGCTGTCGTCATCGTGGTCGGACAGAAGTCTGGTCAAGTCCGATGGGGTTTGGCGAGGCCGCGGGGAGAGGAAGGGGCTGCGAGGGACGAAGAAACTCGGGATCCGGTCTGGAGTCAGAACCAGGTTCCTCAGGGACGATCCAGCTGCCATGATGAGGGGTCTGCAAGAGACAGAGACCAGAAAGAGGGTCAGGTCCAGATCAAGAGGATCAGGTTCAGAGGAGTGAGATCATTTCCTGTCCTGATCCTCTGAAGGTGATCAAACCTTTAACAGGTAAAAACCAGAAAGTGATGTCATCATCTGCCTCCTTCTCTAAACCAGACTCAGACCTGAACCTGGACCTGGAGTTAGTCCCACTGACCTGAATCTGGATCAGTAGAGTCCTGATGAGCTGGTGTGGATCAGCAGAGTCCTCTTACCTGTGTGACAGGTGCACAGGTGTGTGTGTGGTTTATATGAGCAGCAGCAGGTGGATCCAATCAGCCAATCAGAGCAGAAAGCGTGTGTATCACTGTTTTCAAAACCTCCAACTACAAAATACACACTTTATGTTTAACTGTATCATAAATAAACAAATTGTTTTGTGTTTGTTTTTGGTCCCTTCATTATTTTCAATGTTTCAAGAAACATTTTTAATTCATTTAGAAAAATAACAAATTCAGGGAGAAAGTTCCTGCTTTTTTTTCTTACAGCAAAGTCAACATATCTAATTTTAATCTTACACCGATATGTATCATTTATTTACAATATATTTGGACCCAACTGACTTCATCTTTCTACAGCTGGAAAAAAATACAAAACTATCCAATTTATCCACGTAGGCTGTCAGTTGAAATAAGAAAAGTAAATTGTACTGGCTTTTCTGAATTTCATAGAGGTAAATATCTCTTCTAAGGTATGAAATGAGCAAATTTACAACTGTTTCTTTCGTGTTTCTTCATTTTTATCTCACAGACCATCTAACATTAGTGCTGTTGTGTTGTAATTGTGCTGATTTATTCCAGTAGGTGACAATAATTCACAGAAACCTGAGTGACCCCACATAAACAAACAGCATTAACTCTGTGCATTGTGTTGCAGATATTTAAACCCACATCTATCTTCGTTCTTCAGAGTTGATTAGTTAGTGTAACCAGCTGTGTGAGATCAAAGGTCTCCATGGTAACAAGGGCTGAATGATTTGCTAAAGTAATGTCAGTGTGATTATTCTTCCCTGTATTGCAGAATTGAATTTTTTGGTGTGATTACTTCCTATTTTTTTTTTTCAAACACATTTTAAGAAATGAACAATAACATGAATTATGGCACGACAAAAAAACGGCTAATTTAGGAGGGTTTGAATGAGAACAAAAGATCGCCCATTCATTTCAATGGGGCCAAAGTTGTGAAAAAAAGTGAAAAATCTCTGAAAGTTTTAGTGAAATGGATGTGAAAAGAAGGAACGCAGATGTCCTGATTGAGCTGAATTTTTTGAAGTCTGAATTGTTCGAATTAAGTGACATTTGTGGAAAAAGAAGAAGTAAAGATTTGGCTTTAGAAAAACAGAAGGGGACCCAGGACATTTCCCTGAGGGACTCCACAACCTCAAAGTGCTGCTGGAACAGGAAACAGGAAAAAAAAATGTCATTATCTTTCTGATTTTGCCGCCCTAACATCTTCCCACTGAAACACGCCGTGCTGAGGATGTCGTTACCTTTGCGCTGTATTTCACCTGTACTCCAGCTGCCTCAGAGTTTTCCTTAAAAGATTTATTTATTATCTCAAACATCAGATTCTCACGTCTCATTTTTCATCAAGTCACAAAATACACAGACATGGTGCAGAGAAACCACCAAGCCTCCCCCAGACCTCCCCCTTTAAACTCTGTAAAAAAATGTTGTACTGTTCCTTTAAATTCTGGTCCCGCCCCCCCAACCCTGCTGTGACAGAAAGATGTCAACACGAGCCAAACTTCAGGTTTTATATGAAGATTTCCTCCAACATGATGTTCACAACAGAACAGTGTGTTTTACTGCAGCGGAACAAACAGGAAGGAACTGCTAAAAACAGCAGGAAGTCAGCCTCCTCCACAATAAGAGTCCAAAAGAAAAGTAACTTTAAAAAAAGAAAAGAACAACCCAGAATCAAGCTCACTCAGCGTCCTCAGTAAAAGCGTCTTTGTGCTGGTTCAGTTTTCCTCCCAGTGCATCATGGGAGATCAGCCACACGGAGCCACGTGGCGACCTTTGACCCGTCAGGTCCCCTCTCCATGGAAACCGTAACTTTATCCCCAAGGGTTAACAGCATGTGGCGTCTCAAAGCCGCGCCCCCTCCGTGGTAGAAAGTGCTCGTCATCATGAGGGGGCGGGGCCTCTTCCAGTGGTCAGAGTCTGATTGGCTCAGAGAGTCCGTCAGTCGCTGTCAGAGCCCACGGCGGACGATCCTTTCCTCTTCCTCTTCGGCGCTTTGGGCTTCGAGTCCTCCTCCTCCTGGAACACAGACACAGGATGTGACCTCATGACCACGTGACCTCACTAACTCACCGTGTGACCTCTTTAATCAGCGGCGACGTACCGAGGCGCTGCTCGACGCGCTCTCCTCCTCGTTGTTGGTGGGCGGGGCAGCTCCTTTCCTGGAGCGCGGCGAGGTGGCCGGGGCTTTACGGCGAGACTTCGGGNAATACAGCGGCTCAATGTGGGTCGTCATGACAACGGAGGTAAACAACAGCCTGGTGCTGCTGCACGCGGAGGAAAACGAAGGAGCTGCTTCCTGACATCAACTCTTCCCTGGATCCAGTGAGATCACTTTAATTTTTGATTTTTGGGCCTGGTATAGCAGAGATTTGTTGTTGATCAATCATTCTTCTTTGAACTGGTTTTCCTTTTTGGTTCCCTGTGGATTAATGGACTGATTGGTGCTTAAAGACTCTCGTGGCAGACAGATCGCTCCTGCACCGACCAACTTTGATTTAATTTAAAAGACTCTTTAAAGCCAACTATCTTTGCTGTTAACTTCTTTTTGCTTTAAAAAGGACTTTTAACTTCTTTAGGAATCATGAAGGAGCATTTTAGGGCTGTATTTTGTCTTCATTCAGTCTGGTTCTGTGCCGTCAGGTTTAAATGTCATTAAAAACCCGTCGCTGACTTATTCCTTTGCCTCTTGTAAGTGATTTGTTCAGAGTCAGAAGCTGCAGAGACGACATTCTCTGACCAATGAGTGACCGGCAGTCCGTCCACGTCACCTTTTAGTATCAGCTTTACTCTCTTAGAACCAGGGTAGAGTAGGTACTAAAAACTGGCGTCTGACGCGTAGTACCACGCTAATGGAAACGCAACACAAACCGAGTAGAGGAGAGTAGAGTAGGGCTGAGACGAGTCAGCGGAAAAGAGTCATTAGTGTGTTAGTGTGTGTGTGTGTGTTTACCTCATTTTGTGAGCCTCGTCACAGCTGGCCTGAACGTGCTGCAGTGCCTGGAGGATCGGCGTCTGCGTGAAAACTGAAACATAAACACAAATAATTAACAACCACCAACCACGGAAGGACCGCATTTCTTTTCAGCAAATGCTTAATGTTGAAATGCTGAGCCCCATCCTTGCTTTAACATCTCCAATGCTCCAGAGTAGAGCTAAACTGAGTGACACACATCAGTCCTATTTATTGACTCTGATCAGCATTTCAACATAATAATCAAAGTGTGTATGTGTGTGTATGTGTGTGTGTGTGTGTGTGTGTGTGTGTGTGTGTGTTGGACTCACAGTTGTTCTTAGTGTTGCTCAGGCTCAGTCTCAGGTTGTCCATGTGCTCCAGGATCTGTTCCAGGGTCAGCTGAGCCAGTTTACTGCTGGAGCTCCTCAGACTGAGGACACAAACACACACACACACACACACAAACACACACACACACACAAACACACACACACACACACACACATTATGACATCACACACAGCAACAGTGGAAATGGCGTTTCCAAAAGTTTGCATTTTGGATCCACTGAAACACAACGCTACTTTTGTTTTTCTCCTTAAAACTGTTCTTGTGTCAACTAGAGTTGTTCAGATTCTGATACCAGCCCACTGGACTCCAGGCACCAACCCGACACCATATTTTATTAAATTAGAAATCTAATGTTTAGCTCCGTTTAACTCTAGCACAGTTCTTTTTAGTTCAGTTCTTCTATTAAGATATAACATGTTTTTTTGTGTTTTGGTTCCTCAAACCCCCAAAATGTCAGGTGGTGCAACCGTCCTGACAAGTATCCACAGTAATTAAACTCTAAAAATTGAATGTCACTTATTGTAAATGGAAATTAAAAATACAGTGGCATTATTTTATGCTTGAACCTTTTTAAATAAAACATTCTTTGCAAATAAAAAGAATTTTAAAGCTGTTGAGAAATGTAAAAAACTTTTGTCCCGTAATTTTCACCTTGTCAAATGTCAGGGTGGTGCAACCGTAACATTAGACTTTTATTTTAAAGTGAAGAGAATAAAACAGGAAACAGGAAACTGCATCAGCCAGAGGAGCCCAAATGACATTTGTGACCAAGTGGAAAAGTTTGTAGATTTCTCTGAAA